>BQNB010041703.1:948-46587 GCA_026074375.1 Tanacetum coccineum
GCCGCCGGCCACCACCACCACCAACGCCGCCGGAAAACTTTTCCGGTGACTTTTCCGGCCGAGACCAAAAATACTCCTCGTGACCCGATCTACCCGATCCCCACCACCACTCTCCCTCACGCGCCGTCATCCCCCCTCTCCTTTCTGCCGACGCACAGCCACCACCATGGGTGCGTGGGTTTCGTTCTCGGGCCACTAAGGGTGCGTCCGGTTTATTATTTGCAGCAAGGGCTGCGTTTGTTTTTCTTGAGCCCCGAACCGGGTGCGTTTGGTTTAATCGGGGTCAGCCGAAGGGCTGCCGCCGCCATAAGGGGTGTATGGTTGGCGATATCACCGCATAGGGATGCGTTTGGTTTGTAACAGCCCCACCTAGGGCGTGTTTGGGTTGGTATTAACAGCCGCAAGGGCTGTTTGGGGTGTCCGAAGGATGCTCGTTTGGTTGTTAAAACGCAGCGGGTGCGTTTGGCTTGTTCCGGCACCGGTTAGGGTGCGTTTGGTATTTAAAACAGCCCACAAGGGGGCTGTTTGGTTTAGGTCAGTCGGGGTGGGGTGTTTGTTCGGGCTATTAATACCAAAAAGGGTGCGTTTGGTAGTAGAAATAACATATAGGGTGCGTTTGGTTGCTCTATTCCGCACAAGGGTGCGTTTGGTTGTAGTGAGCCGCACCAAGGGTGCGTTTGTTTGGCATTAAAACGACATAGGGTGCGTATGGTTGGCTGTAAAGCACCAAGGGGTGCGTTTGGGATGGCAGAAACCACAAAAGGGGGCTGTTTGGTTTATGACAGCCCAAAAAGGGTGCGTTTGGTTTTAATAAAACAGTCACAAGGGCGTTTGGATCTGGGTTTATGCAATAAGGGGGGGCGTTTGGCTGGGTAAAACAACAATAAGGGTGTGTTTGGTTTAAGAGAGAGAGACACAAAGGACGCGTTTGGTTTAGCGAAACAACGAGGGTTCGTTTAGTTTATATAGCAAATCAACAAATAAATATATATAACGTAAGGTTTAATAAACATGAAACAGGATATATATATTGGTGGTTTAAATTGGTTAAATAAATATAATGTTTATTATTTTATTTATTTAGATATAATAAAATATATAAATATATTATATCTAAAAACGCGAGTGTTTGAAATATTAACACGTTAATAATTATAACATATATTGAATATGGAAAACATCGAGTTTTGCGAAAATGGAAAGCGTTATATAAACGGAGAAATGTCATAACAAAATTTATATAATTTTCTTTATTTACTTATGATTCGCTGAAACTGCTATTATTTTAGAAACCGATAAAGGGACCAAGTTATATTTTAAAAAGATACATTAACTTGTATTTTACAATAACCCAGCCAATGAATGAAAACTATACTTTTACATCGAGGCAACTGTTTTAGACACAATCTATCGTAGAAACGAAATATAATTTAAAAAAATATTATTTTATATTTTATAATGGTTATAAACTGTAACAAACATCGGTTGATTTAATTCATAACGTTAAGAAATGTGTCTACTTTTAATCAAAGTCTTTTTATTAATTAAATTGGTGTCAAACTAATTGGTTTAATTAACTACTCACACTAATTATATAATACTGCAAGGTATTATATACTTTTCAGTAATCATTGGATGGTTGTCTTTGTTACACAATTCACGGTATGAATTATATAAGAGCTTATTTTTCATATGTAATATATAAAGAATATATTACGTACTTTGCGTTCACTTTTCAATTTAATTATTTAACCAACCACCAAACTATTACAACTTGGAAATCTAAATCTTTATCAACGTGACGCGTTGAGGTAACTATCCATCGGGAAACCCAAATACATTATCCTGGGCTAGTGGGATTTAGCCGTTAAGACTAGCTGTAACTTCTTGATCGAGCCACTTCGTCTTCCGTTCGTATTGTGCATATTAGATGCCTATCTGTCAATCGTTCTACATCATCGAGGTGAGTTCATAGCCCCACGTTTTACATGTTTTATATATATTTTTGGGGTTAGAACATGCTTGTTTACAAATGCATTTACCTGATTGTTTACAAATTGGTATACACACTTATTTATATATCTCGCGATGAGATACAATACTTGGTTTACTTGTTGGACGTAAACACATACTTGACTTTTACTCGAATGATTACGGATTAGCTTAGGTTGCATGAACTGTAAATCACTTGGAGGGTGAGCGCGAATGTTATAAAATAGATCTATTCGGGATTGACAATCCCCGTTCGGGTGACTAGCTATCACCGGGAACGAACGTTATAGCATGTCGGATTTAAGGTGGAATTCTATAATGGTGCCTTGAATAAGGTGGAATACTATAATGGTGCCTTGAATAAGGTGGAATACAATCACTGTGCCTTGAATAAAGTGGCATATATATAAGTCTACGTCGCAGTTTCATGAACTTAGAGTAATTGTAATCATTGTTTTATACTCACATGGATATTTACTGTGCCTTGAATAAAGTGGCAATACATACTTGAAACATTTTGGTGACATTAAATTGGTCATGCATTCTTTATAAATCTTTGGGATAAGATTGGTACTTTTGGTGACATAAAATGTGTCGTGCATTCTTTATAAATCTTTGGGATAAGATTGGTACTTTTGGTGACATAAAATGTGTCGTGCATTCTTTATAAATCTTTGGGATTTTTACATGGTACTGTGATGATACAGTGGAACAAATACATACATTTGAAACTTACATCATATATTTAAACTAACCTGTGAACTCACCAACTTTATGTTGACCGTTTTAAGCATGTTTTTCTCAGGTGAATTAGATGCTTGGATTATTTGATATGCATTGGAGTCTTTACATTCAAGTTTTTCATGGTGATGCAATTATGGGACAACTATTATTTTGATTTCAGAATCACGAGATTGTTATTACTTACTATACATTTAAGTCGATCTCTTTTACTAGCACTGTGTATTAGGAAGTAGCACCCATGTGGTATTCCGCGCGTTTGTGCTTTTTTTGGGGTGTTTCAGATTGGTATCCATAGCACTGAATTAATAGTGAAACTAGGTTGCATATTTTACCCAAGACTATAACCGCTTATTCACAAACATTGCATCACATCAAACATTTTCAAAGTGCATACACACTACTTGCTTATGTGCTTACATTACGTGCTGCATTAAGTGCTTACGTGACATACATATATATAATATATATATGCTTGCATTCCCTTCGCGTATATTGTACGCTTATTTATATAAGAGTTATTATATAAATACCAGAATATTTTTAAGACATTGTGGGTTGCACAATGGTCTCATTCTACTCGTCAGACATTGTGGGTTGCGCAATGGTCTCACTTCGTTCTCAGACATTGTAAGTTAAACAATGTCTCTAAGAATATTATTTTTCTTCATAGCTTTATACTATAGTTGTAATAAACCCGAGACCGTCATAATTTTGTTTACATGGAATTATGTATGAATCTAAGTATTACAAGTCTTGTATGGGCGGGACTTGTAATATGAGGATTGATATGATAATTGCTATGTTAACAAAGCCCGTCATAATTTTGTTTACATGGAATTATGTATGAATCTAAGTATTACAAGTCTTGTATGGGCGGGACTTGTAATAGGAGGATTTATATGATAATTGCTATGTTGACTCGTTCATAAAGACTTTTACCTTAGTTACTCTAACCGAGTAATCATTAACGATCTTGAACACTATGTGATTTCCTTGATAGTTTTACTCCCCGTCTCCGAAGACGAGTTTGGTACACTCGTCCCATACTCATTAGAGCACATGCATCGTCATGTCAACCACATTGAAGGTTATGAGAGTACGCTTATTGCACCGGGAATTATTAAGTAGGATGATTTATAATCTATTTATTTGAAAGGATTATGATGCCTCTTCATTTAAATAAATAAATTGTAAATCACCGAACCATAAGTTTATCAATTGATTATTTACATAAATTAGGACGCTTCTTTATGCAAATAATGAATTATAAATGAGTGGGCTTAATAATATCCGATATGAAACGAGTATGAACCTAAATTCGAAAATCGCCAGAATCTGTTGAAAAGGGTCTAGAAACACAATCGTGTTCTACCACTCGGCAGAATCTTAAGGCCTCACTTGGAACTACCTTATCTCATTCTTAAGTTGTTACTTTTGCCATTACAAATCCTTGCGATCTTGAACTGTTGGTGAAGCTAACACACTTGTGCACACTTGAGCTAATGGAGCTGATTCATCGAACTAACGACTGAGTACCATAATCCGCCGTCTATCGCATAAGCTCTTTCGCGAGCTCCTCTCATTTACTGAACTTTATTCTGGGGATATTGTTTCTCGGAGGGTCCTCACCCTCTGCATCCCATCACCATTTGTCATAGTTATTGTCGTTATGGTTGCTGTTGTTGGGTCCTGGAGTGGTCCCAGATTGTACAAACTTTATCAACTAAGTGATGAAACCCACCTTAAACAAGATAAGCATATGTCGATATAGTATTCAGTTGAATTACTCATTGCAGACAAATAGTACACCAATTTAAGTCATGATACTAATTAGTACTGCCAAGTAAGTTGAGTACTTACATCCATAAGCCACGTTGATGTGAATTATCGAACCTTACAGATAGTAGAAACGAGACTCCGTCCTCGGACATTTAGAAACTTATACAAACATACTCACGCGACTACACCTTTTCTTCTGAGTTTTTCACTATATGAACTTTCCCCTATAACTCGGTTTAATACCAGCATAAGATCTGTAATGATATATTTTGAGATACCCATTTTGATGGATTAAATATCCTGGACAAACTTAGCCAAAATTTTTGGTAGATTGAGAAGTGTAGAAACACCGAATTTTGCTGAATAAAGTTATCAGCGTCTTGTTTAGAACGAGTTTATTAAACCTTAAGTCTTTCATTGGTCACACAATCGGGTGACACAAATCTAATCTCGGGACGAGATTTCTTTAAGGGGTAGGTACTGTAACATCCGGGAATTTTCGAAATTTTAAAGGACTATTTTAATCTTTGACTTTTCGAGTCTGACTTGACCTTTTTGACTTTTGGTCGTTCATTGTCACATAAAAGCAATTACCGCGTGACCGGTAAAATTTTCGGAACATATTTTAAATAATAAATCATATTTATTATTACATCTCTCAAGGGAAAGTTATTTTTAACTTATTTGATTCGAAAACGAAAAAGGATATATATTAATTCATAGTTGATTTATCAAAAACGAACCACTAAATCACGTTTTCATTATTCGGACTCTAAAGCAATTTGATGTAAAACGACATTCCTGACAACTTTTTAGTTTTGACCGAGACCCGAAAACAGTCAGAAAGTGACTGAAATGCCCTCGCAAGATTTAGAATTGAGAAAATAATTAGTTTGTATTTAATTAACACTTTTTATTAAATAAAAATATTTAATAAATTAGTCATCATATTATTCGAAAACGTTTGTTGATAACGCGAATATACGGGTTAAAAATTTATTTCTATTTTTACTTTCGGACGAGACGTAACCGGTTCACCAAATAAATAACGAATATTTTTATAAATGTTATAAAAATATTTACGAAATATTATCAAGTAAATACTCATTTTTATCAGAAAAATGATTTGGAAAAAATGGCGCAAGTTTCGTATTTTGAATCGTCCGATAAGTGGCACAAACGAGTCCCGAACTGATAGTTATCAAAGACTATACAAAAATTTACAAAATGAACCCTAAACAATTATTAAATTCCTATTTCATTATTAAACTTTTATATATATATAAAAAAATTATATATCTTTTTCATTCATAACAAATAAACAACACACACACACCCATGTCATCTCTCTCCCTCCCCATTCCGGCAGCCACCTCCGGCTACCGTCACCGCCGCCGTGCCGCCGCCGGAAAACTTTTCCGGCGAGTCCCAAAATGATAAAAAGATAGATCCTTCCCGGATCTATCCGATCCCCACCACCACGCGCCTCCACCACCCACCGACGCCACCACAGCCGCCACGACAGTCATACCACCACCACGAGCACCCCACCACCATCATTAACATCATCATAACACCACCACCGAACCCCCACTGTCGCCACACCCCCACCTTCGAACCACTCCTCGTCATCACCGCCATCATCACAGCAACAAGAAGGGTGCGTTCGGTTTTGTTATACCGCCAAGGGTGCGTCCGGTTTTGTTCTCAGTCACCAAATGGGTGCGTTGGGTTTTATAACCCGATTAGGGTGCGTTTGGCTCGGCAGAAAAACCAACCAGGGTGCGTTGGTTTGGGTTATAAAGAAAAGGGTGCGGGTGGGTTTGGTTATCAACAAAGGGTGCGTTCGGGGTGGGTCTAACAACAAGAAAGGGGTGCGTCGGGTTTGGGATAACACCAAAAGGGTGTTTGCTCCGGTGGACAGCCACCACAAGGGTGGTTGTTTTGGTGGTCATCCACCAATTGAGGGTGCGTTTGGTATTAAAACAGCCCAACGGGGCTGCGTTTGGAATGTCTCGCACCTCGAGGTTGCGTTTGACTGTTGTAGATGGATTAGGGTGCGTTTGTTTTGGGTGGCAGCCACCCGACGAGGGTGCGTTTGGCTGTGACAGCCCATATAGGGTGCATTTGGTTGCTCTATTCCGCACAAGGGTGCGTTTGGTTGTAGTGAGCCGCACCAAGGGTGCGTTTGTTTGTGATTAAAACGACATAAGGTGCGTATGGTTGGCTGTAAAGCACCAAGGGGGTGCATTTGGGATGGCAGAAACCACAAAAGGGGGCTGTTTGGTTTATGACAGCCCAAAAAAGGTGCGTTTGGTTTTAATAAAACAGTCACAAGGGCGTTTGGATATGGGTTTATGCAATAAGGGGGCGTTTGGCTGGGTAAAACAACAATAAGGGTGTGTTTGGTTTAAGAGAGAGAGACACAAAGGACGCGTTTGGTTTAAAGAAACAACGAGGGTTCGTTTAGTTTATATAGCAAATCCACAAATAAATGTATATAACGTAAGGTTTAATAAACATGAAACCGGATATATATATTGACGGTTTAAATTGGTTAAATAAATATAATGTTTATTATTTTGTTTAGTTAGATATAATAAAATATATAAATATATTATATCTAAAAACGCGAGTGTTTGAAATATTAACACGTTAATAATTACAACATATATTGAATATGGAAAACGTCGAGTTTTGCGAAAATGGAAAGCGTTATATAAACGGAGAAATGTCATGACGAAATTTATATAATTTTCTTTATTTACTTATGATTCGCTGAAACTGCTATTATTTTAGAAACCGATAAAGGGACCAAGTTATATTTTAAAAAGATACATTAACTTGTATTATACAATAACCCGACCAATGAACGAAAACTATACTTTTACATCGAGGCAACTGTTTTAGACACAATCTATCGTAGAAACGAAATATAATTTAAAAAATATTATTTTATATTTTATAATGGTTATAAACTGTTACAAACATCGGTTGATTTAATTCATAACGTTAAGACATGTGTCTACTTTTATTCAAAGTCTTTTTATTAATTAAATTGGTGTCAAACTAATTGGTTTAATTAACTACTCACACTAATTATATAATACCTGCAAGGTATTATATACTTTTCAGTAATCATTGGATGGTTGTCTTTGTTACATAATTCACGGTATGAATTATATAAGAGCTTATTTTTCATATGTAATATATAAAGAATATATTACGTACTTTGCGTTCACTTTTCAATTTAATTATTTAACCAACTACAAAACTATTACAACTTGGAAATCTAAATCTTTATCAACGTGACGCGTTGAAGTAACTATCCATCAGGAAACCCAAACACATTATCCTAGGCTAGTGGGATTTAGCCGTTAAAATTAGCTGCAACTTCTTGATCGAGCCGCTTCGTCTTCCGTTCGTATTGTGCATATTAGATGCCTATCTGTCAATCGTTCTACATCATCGAGGTGAGTTCATAGCCCCACGTTTTAAATGTTTTATATATATATTTTTGGGTAAGAACATGCTTGTTTACAAATGCATTTACCTGATTGTTTACAAATTGGTATACACACTTATTTATATATCTCGCGATGAGATACAATACTTGGTTTACTTGTTGGACGTAAACACATACTTGACTTTTACTCGAATGATTACGGATTCGCTTAGGTTGCATGAACTGTAAATCACTTGGAGGGTGAGCGCGAATGTTATAAAATAGATCTATTCGGGATTGACAATCCCCGTTCGGGTGACTAGCTATCACCGGGAACGAACGTTATAGCATGTCAGATTTAAGGTGGAATTCTATAATGGTGCCTTGAATAAGGTGGAATACTATAATGGTGCCTTGAATAAGGTGGAATTCTATAATGGTGCCTTGAATAAGGTGGAATACTATAATGGTGCCTTGAATAAGGTGGAATACAATCACTGTGCCTTGAATAAAGTGGCATATATATAAGTCTACGTCGCAGTTTCATGAACTTAGAGTAATTGTAATCATTGTTTTATACTCACATGGATATTTACTGTGCCTTGAATAAAGTGGCAATACATACTTGAAACATTTTGGTGACATTAAATTGGTCATGCATTCTTTATAAATCTTTGGGATAAGATTGGTACTTTTGGTGACATAAAATGTGTCGTGCATTCTTTATAAATCTTTGGGATTTTTACATGGTACTGTGATGATACAGTGGACAAATACATTCATTTGAAACTTACATTCATATTTAAACTAACCTATGAACTCACCAACTTTATGTTGACCGTTTTAAGCATGTTTTTCTCAGGTGATATAGATACTTGGCTTACTTGAAGTGCATTGGAGTCTTTACATTCAAGTTTTTCATGGTGATGCAATTATGGGACAAATGTTATATCAATTTCAAGGAAATCAACGAGATTATTTTTCAAATGACACATTTAGAGGTCGTTCTCTTGTATCTAGCGTTGTGTATTATGAAGTAGCACCCCATGTGGTGTTCCGCTGCGTTGTGATTTTTTTAGGGGTGTTACACAATGGCTGATTCTAGATAGATTGAAGCAATGCAGGAAGAACTTCACCAGTTTGATTGATTCGATATATGGGAATTAGTCGTCAGACTACTCTACAAAAATGTCATTAACATGAAGTGGCTCTGGAAAAACAAACGTGATGAGGAGAATACTGTAATTCGCAACAAAGCTCGTCTTGTAGCTAAAGGATACAGCCAGCAGGAAGGAATCAACTTTGAAGAGTCATTTGCCCCAGTCACTCGATTGGAAGCTGTTCGGTTATTCGTTGCGTATGCTGCACACAAATCATTTCCAATATACCAAATGGACGTCAAGACAACATTTCTTAACGATACTCTGAAGGAAGAAGTGTACGTCAATCCGTCAGACGGATTCGTAGACCCACATCATCCTAACAAAGTCTATCGTCTAAAGAAGGCTTTATATGGACTCAAGCAAGCTCCAAGGACATGGTACGATGAACTCTTTAACTTTCTCGTATCTAAAGGATTCTTAAAAGGTTCTATTGATCCAACTCTGCTCATTACTAAAAATGGGAAGAAATATTGCTTGTGCAAATTTATATTGATGACTTTATTTTTGGTTCTATAAACCCAAAACTTTCAAAAAAGTTTGAAAAAATAATGCACAACAAGTTTGAAATATCTAAGATGGGGGAGCTGAAATTCTTTTTAGGAAGTCAGATCCACCAATCCCCACGTGGTATCTTTATTAACCAAGCTATGTATGCTCAAGAGATACTTAAAAACATGGTTTGACTTCATGTGATAGCGTTGGTACTCCAATGGCTACTAAACCCCTAGATGCTGACTTGAGTCATACTCCTGTTGACCAAACGAAATATCATAGCATGGTCGGGGCACTCATGTACTTAACATCAAGTAGACCGAATAATGTACATGCAACATGTTATTGTGCTTGTTATCAAGCGAGACAACTAAAAAGTACCTCGGGGAGGTTAAATAGATCTTTCGGTACCTTAAGAATACCATTAACATGGGACTCTAGTATCTAAAGGACACCGGCTTTAATCTAACTGCTTTTTCAGATTTAGATCATGCAGGTTGTCTCGATACACGTAAAAGCACATCTGGTGGTATACAATTTCTAGGTGGTGATAAGCTAGTCAGCTGGTCGTCAAAGAAGCAGGACTGCACTTCCATGTCTTCAGCAGAAGCAGAGTATGTGTCTTTATCTGCGTGTTGCAGTCAAGTTCTATGTTTGAGAACTCAGCTCACAGATTATGGCTTTCACTTTGATAAAATACCTATGTATTGTGACTCAAAGGCAGCCATAGCCATCTCGTGCAATCCAGTCCAACATTCCCGTACCAAGCACATTGATGTCAGATATCACTTCATAAAAGAACAGGTTAAAAAGGGTATTGTTAAATTATTCTTTGTCAGAACTGAATACCAGTTAGCTGACCTGTTTACTATAGCCTTACCCGAAGATAGGTTAAGTATCTCGTCAGACGACTCGGTATAAGATGTTTCACTCCAAAATAACTGGAGGTTCTGGCAAACGATCTGCTTGATCCATCAAACATCGACTTGTAAATATTTTTTGATTTATAAAATAAAACCAACAAAAAGAAATAAAAAATACAAAATCTAGAAAACCAAAATATAAAATCAAAAAATTTCAAAAATACCAAATATAATCTTCTCGACATGTCTCTTGGAATCGATAACATTTACGTACCTAGAAATGTCGATTAACATTGACACGGGTGTGTAAATGAAGTTCGAGCAAGAGTTCAAACGTTTCAAAACATGGAATTTCTAAATTTTCTTTATGACGTATGTACATTTTAGTGCATAACTCAGTCTTGAATGTAATAGAAAAGTGTACGCTTCAGTGCGCTTACTCTATAAATAGAAGAGAAGTCTTCTATCATGGTTTTTAAAAAAACCATTTGAAACATATTTTTTCAATAAAGATTTTTATTGTCAAATGGGATTTACAATATAATTTGTGGTATCTTTCCATAAAAAGTGGTATTTGTTAAAATTGTGTGTTCAACACTCCCTTCCTCAAATAAGTTTAAAAATTATGGATCAATTTTTCTCAAAATGTCATATTTATGTATATCAGTTTTTGAGGGGGAGCTTTTAAAACCAAAGCCTTTTAATATATTTTGGGTACATCTCATAAATGTCAATTTTATGTATCCAAAAATATTTCGTGAAATTAAAATGTAGAAATTATAATGTCAATTAATAATATACATTGTTCACTAAGGCATCTCACTCCGTCTTCAACACATTTGTGGTGTCATATCATTCTTTCCTTGTAATGTCAAGTTTTAAAAATTAGTGGTATCCCACATACTGTGTTGAAGGGGAGCTATCAAAAAATGAATTCATGCAATATCATGGTATAATTTTTCTCCCCATGAAATTTTTCATGTCATAAATTTTAATCAATTGGTATTTCAAATACTAAGAGATTTATTATTTTAAGGGGAGAAAATGTGATTAAAATGTGATATAGAAGAATGTGATCTTTAAGACACTAAGTGCAACTCTTTCCTTCATGTGAAAAACAATTTCGAATCTCGATGCACATGTGTAGGGGGAGTACTTCAAAATGTATGTATCAAAGGTTTTATGGTTCGATCTCTATACCCAGCAACTAATTAACTCACGACGTAGATGCAGTCATAAGGTGTTTAAGGTTAGGTATAAGTCCTATGATCCAGCCAGAACCGAAGGGATCTACCCAAAGATAATCCATAGTTAGAAATAGCAGTCCTTAGGTATGATTGGAGATGAATGAGAATAAGGGAATAATGCCGACTAAGATTAAGCTAACACTAGATCAATCATAACAAGGTGTTAGTGATGAAGTCTTGGTAAGCATTGAAGGGGTTGAAGAATTAAAAATAAATGTATAGATAAAGGGTGAAAAGAAAGAAGCCCTCCACATAACTTAGGCAGAAACCGGGTCAATACATAATCTATCAAAATTACAAAGATGATTGTTGGTATTGAAGAAGGACGTCATGGACCCAGTGATGTAATGCACAACCCTTCCCAGCCATTCGAGTTTCTATCAAAAGACACTTGTCTCATTTGTCACGGGGATACACATGTTATCTATTGACATCTTACTTCGAGATTGTTAATATTGAATAGGTGGCAGTCAGCTCCAGCCTCCGATTACTAAAACTAAAGTGCACAAATCGAGTCTAGAGCCAAAAGCGATCAACATTATAAATCTCATTAGGACACAATCCATGTATAACACTTGTTGTTCACCCTTAAACAACATTTGGTAACAAAGAGCCTTACGCATTATCCTTGAGATCTTGCCAGAACATTCACAGTGATAGTCTTTAGTATTCACAGTGACGAATGGAAATCCTTCCAGAGTCAACCACAAACAGCTCTGCGGTAGGTGACTTGCAAGATTCTATATGAATCAAGCTTGTGATAACTAGATATCGATTTTGGTCCAATATATGAATTGGCGACTTAAATAAAAAGATAGTAACTATCTAATTCACTCTTACCGCGTTGTCTGCTTTGAGATGTTTCGGTAATGAGAACAAGCATGCATGGTGAATCTAATACATCTGTATTAAAAGATCCTACGCTTTGAGCTGGAAACCCTGTCAAGGAGATTCTTTGAATCTATCTGATCACAGGTATAGTATTTTACTATAAAATAAGGAACCGGTGGTTATTGCAACCTAAAATCGATGAATGACAAAGACATATTTGTCCAAATCTAATTTTTATTACTAACATTCAAATGCAGGTATAAATGTTGGTGTGCAGTCATAGTTCTAGCTAAGACGGATTCATTACCACATACTCTCTACTCCCCCAAGGCCCCATAATCGTCAATCATTGACAGCATCAAGATTGTTGATACTAAAGTCATTCCCCATCATCAAGACCCTAACTTCAAATAAAGAATCATTAATTAGTGGGAAGAGTGTTAGTCATTATGTTTTTAAATAAGTCACACAAGAATGCAACAGATGAGTATGTCCAGTCAAGAGCACACGTTAGATCAAGGAAAGTCAAATCAAGATTATCAATCAAGGAGATGATGCAAGATGAAAGATCTCAAGAACTCAAAGTCAAAAGATGAAGGCACAAGATCAAGATCACATAAATGACACCGAAAGAATGTTATCGGTCGTCTCAAGCATGAATGAACAGAGCCATCAAAAATAAGAAAATACAAAGACAAGACCAAAGAAGGCAAAGCTCAAACGTCATATCTTCAACATTGGGGATGATAAAGTCAAATCAAGATAACCTCCATCAAGAACGTCAACGTTGGGGAGATCAAAGAAGACCTCAACATTGGGGGAGATCGTTAGCCTTATTTTTATATAAGTTTAACAAGAATGTTATCGATCGTCTTAGTTGTAATTAGTGTTGTTATGTAATAGGCTAGTCGGGATTAACGAGCTTGGACTTTAAGCTAATATTGTCCATGTTTCAGGCTCAAAGCCCAAGACAAGCCAAGCTCGACCTAAGAGAATAGCCCATACGCCATCTAGGGTAAAGGGACTATAAATAGGACCCTCTCTACACATGGAGAGGGTGTAGGTTACATTTGTATGTGTTTCCTCCTAATCTAATATTTCTCTCTTTGTTTCTCTCTTTATTTTTATTCTACTTATTTTGGATTGCTTATTGCTTATTGTGTGCTTATTTAGTTGTGTAATGGATTAAGTTATTGGGATATCAACAATGGTAACATGTCGACTCCATTCTGGTTGTAGGTTGTTTAGGAACTTGAGATTGCTGGCAATCTTTTCTAGAAAATGTTTGTTTCTTTTAAAGCTGTTCATTAGCTTTGAGAAGCGATGGTAGTAAGACTCAATCGATTCTCCATTAGTAGAAGTAAACCTTTCCCATTCATTAAACAACTTATTCTTTTTCTCTTGAATTCCAATATCAGAACCTTTAATCATTTGTTAAACATGTAACCAGATTTCCTAAGCACTTTCACAACTATCAATAGTAGCATAGATGTCTTCACAAAGACCCATGAGTATAGTCTGAATGGCTTGATCATCTGCTTCCATTTGCTTTACTTCTTATTCTGTAAGTTCATCATCAATTTGCTCATGGAAAGTTTCAGCAACAGGAAATTCATGGTATGGACACCTGGTTTAGGAATCATTCGTCTAACATATGGACCATTCATAATGTAATTGTAGATTAACTTTCCATTTGGTTTACTCTTTGCGCAACGAAGAAGAAGAAAAGACCATGGAACGTAGTTGTCTTTGTTGAGCATAGGTGGACGGTTTTGAGAACTAGCAGCATAAATATATTGTTGAGTCAACATTGCAAAAGTGAAGTGAAATGATATAATAGGATCGTTTTAGTGATCAGTGCCTTTGAGTTGTTCTTAATTGTTGTTTAAAGATCTTGAATCAAATTGGACAGAGTTTTATTTCCCAAAATTACTGATTTCGCAACATTAGTGTCCTTGTATTACATAAACCACAGGATAATGTCAAACATAAAGTGCATGATTAAATTGATACATAAACCACAGGATTTGTCTTATACATAAACCGCAGGATTAAGCAAAAACATAAACCGCATGATTAAGTCAAAACATATTCCGCATCATTGAGCAGAAACATAAACCACATGATGAAATCAAAACATATTCCACAGGATTGAGCAGAAACATAAACCGCAGGATTAAGTCAAAACATATTCCACATGATTAGGATAATTTTGCCAGAATTTTGTTTCTTTGAAATGACATAAACCACAAGATTAGTAACCCCTCTATAAACATAAACCGCTGGATATTGTCAAAACATAAACCGCGGAAATGAGCTAATACATATTCTGCAGTGGACAAATATATTTCTCAGTGTTCAAACATATTCCTCAGTCTTCAAACTTTTCTGAAAAACTAACTTTTAAATCACTTAAAAACCACACTTTTGAACATTTTTGATCAAAACCTTTTGTACAACTAACTATATCTAGGCTAGTAACATCATAAAAACACAAACTTTATGGTTTTTAACACCAAAAAATTTTGTCTTTTTTTCGAGTACAACCTTGGAAAACGCACCCTTTTTAAAGTATTTGATCAAACAAAATGCACACAAATCACTAAACACTCCTAGGCTCTTGATACCACATGTTAACCATATCAAATCACACGAAAATAAAGAAAAATCTAGAGAGAGAAAGAGTTAGAGAGAGAAAGAGTAAACAGAAAAGTGTAAGGCTTTCATAGAAGAGAGAAATGAGAACCAACACCCTCCTAACATGCTAGGAGGGTGGTATTTATAGTTAAAGAAAAACATGGACCCTTGTTGGGTTGTTTGGCTTCTTGGGCCGACTTAATGGGCTTTAGCTCGACACCTAGGCCCAATTAGCTTAGATTAATTCCTGTAAACTATGTTTTCCTATACAAGGCTCGGGAATATTTAATGACCATCACTTTAGTAAAAATGAATCTAACACTTCAAACAAAGGACTAAAAAGTAAATCCAACTCTTGTAGTGATGAATCTGTTTTGTCTGCTAGAGGAGAAACGTTTGGAACCAACTTTGAACTTGAAGGTTTGATGTGGTTGTTAGTTTCAAGTTCTGAACGGTTATGATTAGAAGTCTATTGTCATTGGGGTGCGAGGTCTGAGCTGTTATTATCACCAGGCGTCATTTGTCTTTGGGGCGCAAGGCCAGAGTTGTGATAGTCCGACGCCATCGATAAATCCTTGATTTCATAAAAGCTAAAGTAAATGGATTCAACTATCAATCTAGTCCTCTTGTTGTAGACCCTATATCCCTTCGACTGAGTAGAATATCCCACAAAAATACACACATCCCGTTTCTCCTTCATCTTATCAAGATTTTCACCATCTCTAGTTAAGTAACAAGTGCGGCCAAAGATGTGAAGGTGTTTGAGAGTAGGTTTTCTATCATTAATTATTTGATATGGTGTCTTTTCGTGTCTAGGAATGATAAGAGATCTGTTCTGGGTGTAACATGCGGTTGCAATTGCTTCAGCCCAAAAGAATAAAGGAAGTTTAGAAGTAAAAAGCACCGTTTGAGAAGCCTCAACAAGAGTATGGTTCCGTATTTCAACAACGTCGTTCTGTTCAAGTGTTATAAAGTGGATGTTTGGTGTTCAATTCCTTCTTCTTTAAAGTATGCATGGAGTGTCTTGTTTAAGAACTATGTGCCTCTGTCAGTTCGAATAGTTATCACCTAGGCTTGAAGATTCCGTTGAATCATCTTAAGAAAGTCTTTGAGCACTTCTGGTGTTTTATCCTTGGATCTCAGAAAGTGAGTCCACGTGTATCTTGAATAGTCATCGACAATCACCAGAATGTATTTCTTGCCATTGATGATTTCAACCCGCATGGGACCACATAAGTCCATATGAAGAAAATCTGACCGTTTCTTCGATCTTTTAATGGCTATAGTCTTGAAAGAACTTCTTTTTGCTTTGCCCAGTTCATAAGAAGAAAATAGTTGATCCTTTATAAACTTCAACTTTGGTAAGCCATTCATAATGTCGTTCTTAGAAAGCAGATTGATGGTATCGAAGTTAAGATGAGAGAGTCTTTGATGCCATAACCATGCTTGAATTAGTGAAGCTTTTGCCAAGAAACAAATTAGAGTTGGTGAAGATAGGTCTTGAAGAGTTATTGTGTAGAGATCAGATACACGAGTAAACAAAAGTAAGTCGTTTCCCTGAAGATCTTTTTTGGGTAAAGGGTTACCCCGGTAAAGTATATTAAAACCAAAAAAGTTAAGTACAAATGGAATGTGGCTGACATACCACATTATCCTCAAGCTAAACAGCTTGATAAACACCTAATACTAGTGCTTATGACATGCCATAAACACTTACAACTCTAGAGATAACTAATTGCAACTAGAAAAGATGACTCAAATGAAACAAGCTAACCAGCAGCAGCCGTGAAAGATGAACTTCCACCGGTTTTTGTATTTGGGAATAAATTACCTGTTTCATCATACACATTGTCAATGTCTTCTTCTTCATTCAAGGCAGAATAAGAATTAGACGTGATGATATTATCATTCTTAGAAGAAGTACATGTAGTCTTTGATATAGTTGACGACTTAGATGCATTACCCACATTAGTAGCTCCCTTCTTTGGTGCGCTTGTAGTCGCCTTTGGCTCATATCTAACATTTGGTTTAACCGAAGGACCAGCAAATTGGCCACCATTAGTAGACTTAGATTTACCTTTCCTCTTCTTCTTTTTTCCCACCGTTTGGAAACTATCATTAGTCTTCTCAATAGTAGGAGTAATAACATTAGAAGTAGTAACAACAGGAGGACTCACCACCCTTTTAAGGAAATCATCATGAACATGACTAGATATCTTGCATAAATCACACCTGGGCAGCCTCCATTCATACTCAACATAGATGGTTTATTTGGTGAAATCATCCCCAGTAAGAAAAGGAACGCTAATAGCAAAAACATCTACGAGATCGGCCTCTGAGTTTACCTTAATTAAACACCTAGCAAAGCTACTCCTCCCCCACGAATCATTGCACATGGAACTTGTGTATGTATCAAGCATAACAGATTAGGCTAATACCATCCTCTTTAAAAACTTGAATAGGAACATCATGCAATTTAACCCATATCGGAATACGAGTCAATTCTTCTTTAAGCAGTCTAGTATCCATTGACCATTTCTTGAGAATGATCGTAGAATTACGTATCATCTAAGGACCACCCTCCAAAACAGCTTCTAATCCAGCCCGAGAATCAAATTTAAAGAAAAAGAAGCCTTTGTTGCTCATCCTAATCCTTTTGAGCCCATGTTTCGCCCAGTTGTTCCTAGCATAATATTCAATAACCAAAAACGCCATTCTCTTTCCAACAAAATAACCATATAGAGTATGTTCAAAACATGTAGTAACCTTTTCAAAAACTTTAAGAGGAATAGAGATGTTAACACCATCTAATACAGGATCAGCCAACAATGGACGAAAGTTAGAAATTACCCTTGGTAATTCCTTAGTACTTGCACCCGCAGCTCCATGTTAGGATTAAAAATGTGGTGTTTATATGGAAATTACATTAGTTTCTATATAGTCTAAAACACAGAGTAGAATTGTAATATTTCCAAAGATGGCTTGTGTAAGGGCTATATAAACCCTTCTAATCTTCCTTAGAGGGGTGAACCTCCCATTTGTAATTTCACTAATCATTTAATAATAAAACTTATTTCTCTCTCTAAAATGGCTTATTCATATTTTGAGTTTCCTCGACCTTCCGAGATCGTAAATTATGATTTTTAACAAGTGGTATCAGAGCTGTAAAGGCAGTTCGTGATGTTTTTGAGCTTATTCGGTTCAGCTTATTTCGGCTTATTCGGTCAAGTTCTGCTTATTACAGCTTATTCGATGGCTCATTTCAGCATTTTCAGATCAGATGTGGTTTATTCAGCAGTTTAACAATTCATCAACTTATGTTTTTTAGATTAGTACATGGTTCAGCAGCTTATTAATCAGTTTATTGTACTTTTTCGATATGTGTGACTAATTCGAGATTGGCTGCTTACGGTTTTATCATAAGATTTGATCAATTTTGATTGGTTAGATGCATTTTCGACATTAACTGCTAATTTCAAAAATTCGGAACTGGTCAAACATAAATTTCAGAAGTCAATTTCGACGTTGACTTTTGTTCAAGTGGTCAAACTCGATGTTCTAACTGCTTTTATACAAATTTTGATTGGATCCGAAAATGTGTTTTGTCAAGAATGAAATGCAGGAAAAAAGAACAAAATTGTATGAAATTCAAGACAAGCTCAAACAGTTACAAGATGCTATCTTCACTTAAACTGCTATATCAAAATTAACTTTTCGATAAACTCAGATGGATTTTCCGACAAAACATAAATTTCAATATCAATTTTGACAAGACAAATTCGATATCGAAATTAAGTCAGTTCATACCATACCGAAAAACAAAATAGACATAGTAACGATACAGATCTTCTACATCAACATCCTAACATCCTTCTTCTACACTGCATCAATACAACAAATCCTAACTATACATATCTCATTCTCCACAACAAATAACTAATCTCCTTCCTATCACAACACCATCTTCACAACACCATTCTCAACCAAAACCATAAAAGAAAACAAAAACAAGATCTCAGTTAACCTTTCGTGTTAAACAAAGATGTTGTGACCTTTACAAAGATCAAAAACACGAACAGGAATTCATCATCGATATGTGACAAAGTTTATATTGTCATTTTATATCCGAAAAATAAAGAAAATACTTACATCAAAATCTGTTAAAGTCTTATCTTTCTTTTGTTCACAAAACGCAAAAAAAAGAAATATTAACCTGCCCGAGACCTTTGTCCAAATATCTTGAAGCTAAACAATGGTGGTTTGTGTAAGCCTCGAGTCAACATCAGACAACGTGAGGGTCTTTAGTTTGGTTCTTTGCGACAAGACAAAAAGAAGAATGATTGATGCTGTGTCTTTGCTTGTAAATGTAGTTAGAATGGAGTTGAAGTATATTGACTGTGTAAATCATTCTTTAAAAGGAAGAATATTGTAGATGTATTTGGTAGCTGCATATTGAGAGAATAAGATATGGGGGCGGATGTTGCAATGAAGTAGGGTTTGAAATGTCTGTTCAGGTTATGTGTTATTCAGGACTTATATCGAAACTTAAGTTAGACTAGGCCAGCTGATAACCAAAGTTGGACATGGGCTCATATCGAAAAATTCAAAATTCAGGCTACTATGATTATAAATATCTGGTTAAGACCTTAAGATGAAATGTCTAAAATCCATGGGATGGGCTGCATATTTTATAAAAATGGGTTGGATCCGAATTTTACTACATTGGACCTAATAACCAAAAATTTAGACTAAAAATGCTAAAGAACGAATAGTGTTTAATTGGCTTGACAATGATAATTTTTCAAAAACAAAAACATCACTTATTGTTTAAAACGATCCTTATAAAAGATTCACGAAAACTGTAAACAAGGCTAATTCTCAGGATTTAACCGCAAGAAGTGACTACGGGATGTTTCATTATGACTTATTTGAGATTTTTGTAGTATTTCACGGGGATGTGTACTTATTTCATCTTCATTTCTTTCTACCTCTTTAACGAAGATGACTTGTTAGAACATATATGGATTTTGATGAAGACTTGAATATCTAGTTGCTTTTGTGAATCTTTCTCTCTATACCCATAAAGTAGCTATCACCTTAAGGAGTTACATTGTAGTACTCAGTGTCTCACATCATTGAGGATATTTCAAGACATTCTTCGTCACACGGATAATACAAGATTAATACACAATTCTAGGGATGTTGCTTCATTATCGGGTTCGTCATATTGGAATTTTACCATGAGTAGTCATTACAGATAGCCGACAGAATTGATAAGAGGTTGGAATTAAATAAGTCTGATGAGAAATGAATTGAGGTTTTTATCGGCAGTTGATTCTCACGGGATATTTTTACACTTAACCGCATTTATGATACTTCACACATTATCTTAATATCGAATATTAGGGCATAAAAGTTTATGATTATTTTGATGGTCATCGAATATGATAAGGGGGAAGAGAAGGAAGTGTTCGATAGATTGCAACAATTAGGGGGAAGAAATGTGTACTTATCTCACCTTCATTTCTTTCTTTTTTATCTTCAAGGCTGTTTCTCTCTTATGGAGATGATTTGTATGCCTTCAACCTCTAGATGGTTAGTGTATGAAGTATGTGCATACGTGAGAAGATCTTGCTGATTCCTTGCATGTTCCCCTGAACAGATATTCATGAAGATAGAAGCAGTTTTATTTGATGTGATTAGCTTCTTCTTCTTCTACTTCTCTGATTCTCATCTATTATTCTACTTCTACTTCTACTTCTACTTCTATGGAGCCTATATCATAGTTTCAGCATCGGCTTACAATACGGATGTTTATTTGGGGGGAAGCTGATTCAGAAACTTCATCAAGAAGAAGTAGATGAAGAAAGCTGCGTAAAGACATACAGTATGAACTGGGGGGAAGTTAAATCAGTTTATATAGATTACATTATATCGTCTACAAGTAATGGAAAGATCCATGCTGGAGTATTTATATCTGTACTTATAGGATACATTGTAAGTAATTTCATATGCCACCACATTAGGGGAAGATTATTAGGATTAAAAATGTGGTGTCTATATAGAAATTACATTAGTTTGTATATAGCCTAAAACACAAAGACTAGAATTGTAATATTGCCAAAGATGGCTTGTGTAAGGGCTATATAAACCCCTCTGATCTTCCTTGGAAGGGTGAACCTCCCATTTATAATTTCACTAATAATTTAATAATAAAACTACTTTCTCTCTCTAAAATGGCTTATTTATATTTTGAGTTTCCTCGACCTCCCAAGATCGTGAATTAGGATTTCTAACACTCTAGCATAGGTTGTTGACTTAGTATTGATGTTAATAGATTGCACATCACAAGGCGTAACCTTATTAGGTATACTATCATTAAGATTTTCAGCCATAAGAGCTTCAAACATAGAACAAAAAGTATCAAAAACCTCCTGATGCTTTTCCTCAGACAATTCCAAACACACCTTACATTTTCCCAATTTAATTTTGTTAATGAAGTCCTCAAAATCCTTATAGGTTTTAAGCGACACACCAAATAATTCAGAAATTATATCATGTTAAGTAGATGAAGTAGATTGGAACGCAAAAGCTCCTTTAGGGTTAGTGTAAACACTAGTGTAAGTTATACTTTTTGTAACATCAGACTTGCTTACAACACAAGTAGGACTGGGTTGCTCATATCCGTAACAAACGAGGCAGTTTTGGAGGCGTTAGCGTTAACGTCTCCTTTCTCTGTCCTCTTGTTTATACGCATAGTCAAGCTACACAGAAATTCCTCTCCATCAAAGGTCGCACTTCCACTAACAAATTTACCCACATTATCATTATTAGATTTCTCCATACAGCCGACTAACACAAAAAAATCCCAAAAAACCCTAAGCAAATTAGAAACAAAAAATCGACAAAATAAGCAGCAAAGAGATCCATGTCTATCTTAACTCAAAATACTTAGATGGACTAAGGTCTGAATATACTGTTCCAATTTTACCAATCGACTTACACAATAAACGAAACCCTAAATACGGTGACTAAAAGACGAAACCCTAAATAATACGATTCCTAGTTCATTAGTTGAATCAGTAACTCTATAAGGAACTTTTTAAGACCATAAAATTAGTGATTAACAGTAATAACAAGAACTTTATAAAGCATTCGAACCAAGAAAGAACAAGAATAATTAATAAAAAAGAAACCCTAAATTCTAAAGAGAAACCTAAACCCTATAACAATCAATTAAAGCTGCAAATCAAATGATAAATAGCAGTAAAGGAAAAGTTATAAAGCCTAAGAATCAAGAGATAACAAGGAAGATCGATAAAGAATAGGAGAAGGTATGAGATCTTCATAATTGCCCACAGTTAGAGAGGACGCGGGTTTTTTTCCTTTCTATTTTTTTTTGTTTCCTTGAAGATCTCTAACAAAACACGTAGATTTCCTAAAAGCAACCTCCAAATCCGTATCACATAATTGACCAACTGAGAAGAGATTGTGATTAAGGCCTTCGATGTAATAAACCATCTTGATCATTGTATTTCCTTCAACCAAATCCCCATAACCAAGAATCGGTGCAAATTGATCATTGACGAACCGTACCGTACCCAGATATTTTCAACAAAATTATACAGTAGCTTGAGATTGTCGGTCATGTGCTTTGTGCATCCGGAATCAACAATGAATAGGATGATTTATACAATATTTTCCATTGGTTCAGCATCAAAAGTAGGTCCTGATTCAGCTGATGGGACCTGATGTGTTTCAAAAGTTTTAAATTTATAATGACTGAAAATACCAATTTTATTATAGGAAAACACATGGGTAAAAGTATAACCCACGTATGTAGTATAATCTTTTTTAGGTAAGACCAGGTCGTTCCACAGGGATTTGAGTAGTGTTTAAATAATCTGAAATAAAATAAACTTTAACAATTTTGGAAATAACTTTTCTTTTACCATTGATAATAAAGATGACTACTCGGATAGTTAAAAATAATTTATAAGTGTTGGAAATGATTAGACCTCGGATGTGGAACCTTAATTTATAAAAAAGATTTCTCGTCAGAAAATTGTTTTCACAAAATAACTTAGTTAAGTCAAGACTTATATTTAATTAACTAGACCAAATGTGTCATGCAAATAATCTAGTCACTAGTATATTAAAGCTTATTTGTTTATCAATTTACGAAAGTAGATTTCTCAACACAAACAATAAAGACCATAGATAAATCTTTAAAACCACATAGATCATAACAGGTCTCTCGACCTATACCGATATGATTATATAATTTAAGTTGATAAGAAAAGATGGACAAGATAAGATATAATAGGATTGCAGCATAAGCTTGAGATTAAAGAGATCATGATCATACCAAACACTTAGTCATTATCATAACATCACCGAGTAGTCATGAGAGATTTAGCCTCTCATGGCTAAGGAGTTCATAACATAACTTGCTTCAATAACAAACTTCATTATATTGCTTATACTAGTATGATATTCTTCCTCGTTCTTGGTTCTTTGATATTGAATCTCTAAAAGATATGGTGTTTATTCTTGGAGAAATGGTTTGTGTGGGATGATGAAGAATGTTTATGTGAGAGATGGTTTTTGTGATGATGATATTAAAATGAGAGATTTTGAGGATCTATTTATAGGCTAAAATTCGGGTGAAAGTGCAGCGCACATAAAAGATATGCGGCGTACTTAAGGATTTAATGCATGAGTATTAAATGTTTATTGAGTAAGTGCGGTGCACAAGAGAATATATGCGACATACTTAGGGTGTAAATGCAGTAGCATTAAAGTCTTTATAAATTCTTCACATCAGATGGGAAGTGAGGCGCACACAAAAGATTTTGTGGCGTACTTGTTGAGTTAATGCGAATTTGACTGTCTTTGACTTGAAGGTAAGTGCGGCGCATAAATGGTAAGTGCGGTGCACATTTGGCACTTTGGGCTTGATTGTTGATCTTCTCTTGAATGATGTGTTCTTTAATGTGTAAGTATTTGATTTTGATGTATCTAACCTCGAGATGTCTTCAAGTGAACCTGCAAGCAATTTTGAGCTATTAAGTATCGAAAGTTCACGAAAAATGATAAAATATATACAAATAACGCCATAGAAAACATGTATAATTTGAGCGTTATCAAATCCCTCCACACTTAGCTTATTGCTTGCCCTCAAGCAATCGAAGCGAGAAAATAAAATCATTTATCGTGACGTGGAGAAAATTTGGATTTATAAGAGTTTGCATATTAGGTAACTTTTTAGGCTTAGACATATAACATAGCACCTCACATAGAGATAGTGTTTGATTTTTAATTCACTCAGGCCACTCAGACGGGGTTATATTTTTATGAGGAACACTTAGTTTGCACAGACATAATCTAGACAACTATCATAGGCTTGTACTTAACACATAAACCTGACCGAAGGGCCGAACTTGATACTGGAGCGGATACAATCTTTACGTGCCAAAACATAAGCCTTTATTCCTTTGAACTACACACACACACACACATACACACACACACACATACACACACACACACACACACATAACTTCTTCATTTAACTTTAACTTATTTACTTAGAACTTTTAGCAATTTAACATTAAAGGGAGTACTTGCAAGAACAGGGACATGCGGAATTCATATCATATGATTAATCTGGCTTCGGTCTAGTAAATGATGATCAAGCACAAGTTCTAGAGCTTCTAAATTACCGTCTCGCTCAAATATAATTATCAACCAATATCATTGCTCTAGAAAAGGCGACAAAGGCCATACGTACACATCTGTAACGACAAAATAGACACATATGACTGCATTCAAACCTTAACTCAAACAAGCTAAAGGTATCAATTATCTTAGGCACCAAAAGTGAGTACCCGAATATTCTAGAGGCTTATAATTCTCACAATTTAGTGGAGTAGGTTGTGCTAGCTATAATGTCAATCCGGTTAGATTTGCCTTACTAAGAGCATTTTTATACTTTGAAAGCATATATATATTAAGATTTTTTCATAAAATAATAGTTGAAAATTTTTTGGCAGGGCAAACATGGAGGGATATGATTAATTTTTCCTATTTGGCTTACCTTCACACTTAAGTTAAACATTGCCCTCAATGTGATAACTGATAATAGAGATAAAATAGGGAAAATTAAGGGAAAACGGTACGTCCTGGGGCATAAGGAAATGTATAGCTGCGAAAGAGATATACATGAGCATATTTCATAATTTTCCATATCTTTAAGCTAATGTACCCGCATAAAAGTAAACAAACAAAAAGCACACAAACAGAAAATATTTTTGTTGTTTTTTTATTAGAAAATAAATAAAGGATATGACAGAAGAATGGAGGAGGGACTCCTCCACACTTAAGTGAAGCACAGGTTGCCTCCCGAGAAGTGCTTAATTTTTAAGAGAGTCTTTAGCCAGACTCTTACTTCAGAAGTCATTTTTTTGGGAAAAAAGGAGTTATTGCTTCCCTTGGGTCATTATCTTCTTCATGATATAGTTTAAGTCGATGGCCATTGACTATAAACGTCTTTCCATCTTTTCCATAGAGTTCAACATATCCGAATGGATATTGATGTTTTAACACATAAGGTCCTAACCATCGAGATCTGAGTTTCGGTTGTTTAAATTTGTACTTTGAGTGAAATAGCAGAACTTTGTTTCCTTGTTTGAATTCTTTCCTCATTCTTAATTTTCTGTCGTGCCAGACTTTGGTTCTTGCCTTGTATAATCGAGAATTTTCATAGGCTTGGTGTCTATGTTCATCTAACTCGTGTAACTAAAATATTATTTTCTCACCAGCGACGATGAGATCTGGGTTGCAATTATTCAGAGCCTAGTATGCACGGTGTTTAATTTCAAATGGTAAGTGGCAGTTTTTTCCATATATTAGTTTGTAGGGTGTGGTACCGGTAGGTGTTTTGTAAGGGGTGCGAAAAGCCCACAGAGCGTCATCAAGTTTTCTTGACCAAATAGCAGGATTGTCTTTAACAATTTTTTCAAGAATTCTTTTAAGAGCTCTGTTCATGTTTTCAACTTGACCACTAGTTTGAGGATTATATGATGTAAAAAACGGTGGTTAACTCCATATCTCTTCATTGTCTTTTCTATTATTTTGTTGCAAAAGTGAGTACCTCGGTCATTGATTAGAGCTTTGGGTATTTCGAAATGACAGAATAGTTTCTTTAGAAAAGTGATAACCGCTCGGGCATCATTGGTTGGTAAAGCTTGAGCTTCGGCCCATTTAGATACATAATCAACAGCGACAAGAATGTATTCAAACTTATATGATTTTGGGAATGGTCCCATAAAGTCGATACCCCATATGTCAAAAATTTCACATACTTGAATGTTGTTTAAGGACATCTCATCACGTTTCGATATATTTCCTGTCTTTTGGCATGCTTCGCAAAGGCGAACTAGAGTATAAGCTTCTTTGATGATTGTCGGCTAGTAAAATCTTGAATCTAGGACCTTTTTAGCAGTTAGGTTGGGTCCATAATGTCCATCGGTAGGTCCGTGGTGGATTTGATCTAAAATGGTTCGAGTTTCAGGTCCAGATATACAGCGCCTGATCATACCATCAGAACATACTTTGAAAAGGTAAGGTTCTTCCCAAAAGTAATGTTTGAGGTCAGAGAAGAATTTGTTCTTTTGTTGATACGTCATCCCTTTTGGTATAATATTAGCTACCAAGTAGTTTGCAAAGTCTGTGAGCCAAGGTTCATCTTTGGTATTGATTTCCATAAGAGTTTCTTCGGGAAAGTTATCATCGACTTCACTGTCATCGCTTGATTCGTCATTTTAAATTCAGGACAAGTGGTCAGCAGCAACATTTTCCGTTCCTTTTCTATCTCGTATTTTTATGTCGAATTCTTGTAAGAGTAATATCCATCGAATAAAGCATGGTTTAGCATCTTGTTTCTTGAATTAGTGCTTAAGATCTGAATGATCGGTGTGAACAATAGTTTTTGATAGAATAAGATAGGATCTGAATTTATCGAATGCAAAAACTACAGCCATAAGTTCTTTTTCGGTTATGATGTATTTCTGTTGAGCTGTATTAAGAGTTTTACTTGCGAAATAGATCGGGTGAAAGTTTTTACCATCTTGTTAACCTAAGACACCTCCAACTGTGAAATCACTTGCATCACACATAAGTTCAAACGAAAGATTCCATTTTGGGCTTACGATAACAGGAGCACATGTGAGTTTCTCCTTTAATAATTTGAATGCTTCTTGACATTTATCAAATTCAAATGGAGTATCCTTTTTAAGCAGCTTAGTTAGAGGTCAGGCAATTTTTGAGAAATCTTTAATGAAACGTCGGTAAAAATCAATATGTCCAAGAAAGCTTCTAACACCTTTGATGTTAGTAAGGGGCAGAAGTTTTGAGATTACATTGATTTTTACTTTGTCGACTTCAAGTCCTGCGCTAGACACCTTATGTCCAAGCACAATTCCTTCTTTGACCATGAAGTGACATTTTTCCCAGTTAAGGACAAGATGAGCATCTTTACAACGCTAGAGCATTTTATCGAGATTGTTTAGGCACTTGTCGAAAGAATTTACGAAGACGGAGAAATCGTCCATGAATACTTAGATTGATTCTTCGATCATATCGTGAAAGATTGCTAACATGCACCTTTGACATGTGGCAGGAGCATTACATTGACCAAAAGGCATTCGCCTATAAGCGTATGTTCCGAAAGGACATGTGAATGTTGTTTTTTCTTGATCGTTAGGATTGATAGGAATTTGAAAATATCTAAAAAAACCATCGAGGAAATAAAAATATTTATTTCCTACTAGTCTTTCTAACATTTGATCCATAAACGGCAAAGGGAAATAATCTTTTGCATTTGCTTCATTGAGTTTATCATAATCGATGCATACTCGCCAACCCGTAACGGTTCTTGTTAGAACAAGCTCATCATTTTCGTTTGTGACAACTGTAATACCACCTTTCTTTGGTACACAGGGAATAGGACTAACCCAGGGACTATCGGCAATTGGATTTCTTTCTTAACAACTTCTTGCATATTTGGATTCAACCTTCTTTGTTTTTGGATAACGGGTTTCTTGTCATCCAGAAGTTGTATCTTGTGCTTGCATAATGATGGGCAAATACCAGGAATGTCTGTTGTTTTCCAGGCAAAGCTTCCTTGTGTTTCTTAAGGACGGATACAAGTTTTTTTTTCTTTTCTTTGGAAAGCTGAGATGATATGATAACAGGAAGAAAATAGGGTTCTTCTAGGAATACATATTCCAAATTATCAGGAAGAGATTTAAGTTCAAGATCCGTAGGAGGTTCTTCAAGGGATGTCTTGATTTTATAATCTGTGTTGATGGTGATTTTCTCGAATGGTGGGTCTTCGAGGTCGGATTCAGAGTTAGAGTTTTCATCAGCAGTCATTGTCATGAATTCATCGAATTCAGCAAAGATTTCTTCTTCGAGAAGGGTTCCTTCGATGGAATGAAGGATTTTACTACCTTCATCTAGAAGAGCGTCGAAATCTTCTTCTAAAATTTCATCGATACTAAAACAGGTGTCATCGTTTGAGTAAGAGTGTTTCATCGCAGAATCGATATTAAATATCATTCATTCAATCCCAACTCCAAGATTGAGTTGTTTCTGTTTAACTCGAAAAGCTCCATCAGCAGTGTGAAGAAATGGCCGTCCTAAGATGAGAGGAACTTTACTATCTTCTTCCATTTTGAGAATAACAAAATCGGCAGGAAAGGTGAATTTTCCAACTTCAACGAGCATATTTTCAGCTATTCTAACATCGTATTGGAATGATTTGTCGGCTAATCTCACGCTCATTTTGGTAGTTTTAAGAGTTTCGAGAGATAGTTTTGCATATAAGGAATATGTAATAAGGTTAATGCTAGCACCAAGATCGGCTAAAGCATTGCAGGAGAAAAATATGTTGAAATTACATGGAATAAGGAAACTTCCGGGGACTCTAAGTTTTGGTGGAACTTTATTCTGGATCATCGTTGAACTTTCGTCGCTAAGGAAAGCGGTAAAAATTTGTTCAATTTTATGCTTGTTGCTTATGAGTTCTTTGAGAAATTTTCCATAGTTAGACATTCCGGCTAAGACGTCGACAAGAGGTACATTGATTCGAACGGCGCGGATCATGTCGATGAATTTTCTATAATGGGCTTCCATTTTCTATTTCGTTAGACATTGAGGATATGGAATCTTCGGTTTATATGGTTTGGGTAACGGAGTTTCTTTGGCAGTTTTTGGATTTTGAGTCTTTGGTTGTGGTGTAGGTTCATCTTCGTCATCACTATCAAAGTTGATAAGGGTTTCATAATTCTCTTGTTGATCATTTGGGTTAACTGGTGGGCTATAGGATTTACCACTTCTTGTGAATATGGCATTCACATGCTCATTACGATATTGCGGTGTTTGATAGGCTTTGGAGTTGTGTCCTTTTGGGTTTGGTTGAGTGTTACTTGGAAGAGATCTAGAAGGTCGTCCAGATTGCTTGTCAGCAAGTCTGTCGAACTTAGTCCCAAGATTCTGGATTGAAGCTTGATGATTTTTGGCTACTATTTCGAGTTGAGTTTTGAGGTCCATGAATGTTTCTTTGACAAAGGCATTGGTTAATTGCTGAGATTTCATGAAATCATTGAATTGTTTCTGAAGATCGTATGGTTTATATCAGTATTGGATCGGTAGTTGTCTCGATTATAATCATTCCATCTGCTTGAACGCCAATTATTGCGATTCGAGTATCGATCGCGGTAATCATTGTAAAAACGAGTCTTACGGAAAGTTTGCATGAGTTTCGCTTCTTCTTTGCGGGACATAGGTATGTAATCTTCATCAAGATCGGGTTTTGTTTTTTTAGCATTAGATTGGAGTTCTTTGTATTGAGCATCCATTTCAGGGTCATGGCATCCATTCGGGCCATAATTTTGTCAGTATCGGAATTACTGCTGCCTTCATCGGCGAAAGCAACGGTTTTCTTAAGAGATGATTTGGGTTTTTGATTTTTAGCCTAGTCGAGCTTGAGTAAAACTTTATCTTCGAGAAGTTGATAAGCTTGATTTGGTGTTTTATAGAGGAAAATACCACTGACTGCGGCATTCAAAACTTCTTGGGTTATCTCGCTGAGACCATGATAGAAGATTTTTATGATGTTGCCTTTGGACAGATTGTGACCATGGCAGTTTTAGAGCATTTCTTTCATACGAAGCCAAGCATCAGTTAGAGATTCATTTTCATGTTGAGAAAAAGCTCAGATTTCTCCGAGGAGTCGGTCGAAAAGAGCTGGGGGAAAGAATCGGCTAATGAAAGCAATTCGAAGTTCATCCCACGTTTTGATAGTTCTTTCGTTGAATTCGTCCAGCCATGTTTTTGCTTCTCCAGTTAGTGATAGGGGAAACATCATTAGGCGAACGGTTTCATTTACAGTATCTCGTTCTACCATCAAATTGGTTTCCTTTGACAAGAGTCAAGTGGTTACCTTCAATAGCAAATTCGTTTGCAGTTCCAGGAATAGTGATTGCGGAACCGAGAGTCGGAGCAACAACATGGTCGGCAGCCCACATGGGTTCAACATCCATTGGATCGTAATTTCGAAGAATATCATGAAAGTGACAGAAGTGGTTGATGTTAAGAATTAACGGGTAGACAATTCTTGGGTGTTATGGTGGATTATTTCTTTGATCGTATGGAACTCTTTTGTTTCGTCGACAAAGTCTTCAATTCAGAGTACGTTCAGGTTCAGGTAAAGGCTCAACAAGTTCAAAATTGGAAGCACGTGTATGCATCTAAGAGAGAAATTGTTTGGGTCAGTTTGCCAGAAAACTGTACGTCGATTTTTGAAAAAGAGGGAGAGTTAAAATAATTTTCCAGAGTTGACTACAGAACAACTTAAAAATCCTCGGCAACGGCCCCAAAAACTTTGATGTGTTTCAAAAGCTTTAAATTTATAATGACTGAAAATACCAATTTTATTATAGGGAAACACACGGGTAAAAGTATAACCCACGTATGTAGTATAATCTTTTTTATGTAAGACCAGGTCGTTCCACAGGGATTTGAGTAGTGTTCAAATAATCAGAAAGAAAATAGACTTTAACAATTTTAGAAATAACTTTTGTTTTACCAGTGATAATAAAGATGACTACTCGGATAGTTGAAAATAATTTATAAGTGTTGGAAATGATTAGACCTCGGAGGTGGAACCTTAATTTATAAAAAGGATTTCTCGTCAGAAAACGTTTTCACAAACTAACTTAATTAATCAAGACTTATATTTAGTTAACTAGACCAAATGTGTCACGCAAATAATCTAGTCACTAGTATATCAAAGCTTATTTGTTTATCAATTTGCGAAAGTGGATTTCTTGGCACAAACGATAAAGACCATAGACAAATCTGTAAAACCACATAGATCATAACGGGTCTCTCGACCTATAGCGATATGATTATATAATTTAAGTTGATAAGCAAAGATTAAAAAATGATTAAAAATGAATCACATGTGATTTTTCGAGTCGCAAATTTCAACACTAAAAATAAAATTCGAAAAAAAAACTCATCGAAAGTATATCGATGTGCCCGTTTACTGAAAGATAAAAAAAATTCTAGTCCCGATTGTGTATTTTTTTTTGTCGTTTAACGATTTACCGTTTGTAAAATATTTTATTTTCAAAAAAGTGAAATTTGCTTTTTTTTTCTTTGATGAAAAAATAATGGCTAAAATTAGTTCATTATGTGTTTAAATATTGATCTGAACTCTACGTCTGTATAGAAATACAAATGCATATCAGCTTGACCGGGCGGTCTATGACTTTTGATATAACAAATTGAAAAATGCGCGATACGAATATAGATAAAATCTTATGTAAAGGAAAAAAATAAGAACATGAAAAACATCGTAAGAAGGAAACAGATAGGAACACAAAAAAGGTAAGGGAGAGCTAATAGACACAATGTTTTGGCCTATACACTTCTAAAATTCGTAAATAAAAGTGTAAAACTAAATTTAAAAGAAAAGTGCTAGGAAAGACCATAAAGTGTGACCAACGTCTAATATCATACAATAACTTTCATCCCACTTCATTTTCTTTATATCAAGTTAATAAAATAATTTTCATTATTTAAAAAAAAAATTATTATTAAGGTTATCTCTCATGATCTTCAAGAATCAAACAAGTACGTCCCATTTGTGCTTTTAATTAAGAAATCCATAGAATAATTCATATATATTTATACATAACAATTATATATCATAACAATATAGTTTTTTCTTTAGATATAAAACTACTCATGAAGGTAATGACCTTTAGTATTTAATAAAACAAGGTTTTTAACCGCGCTTCGCTTCGGAGCGCAGGTTTATTCGTTTTGGTTGATGTCTCCATTGTAGCAGATAACGAATATGTTGTTCTAGTCACATGAACCCTTCTTTGAGCATCTATGGAAAAAGCCCGCGCTTTGCTGCGTTGTGTTTAAATCGATACATTCAGTCAATGCCCTTTGTATCGGTTCGCTACTTGGACGGGTATTCACTGTATACAGAATGTCAATGTGATATAAAAATCAGTATCTAAACATACATGTACATCAATATAGTAATTTCTATTGAAAGAGAACTGAATTTGATACAATGTGAAACTAAATAAATTTCAAATAACAAATTTCAAATCTTAAAAGATACAATGTTAAACTAAATAAATAAATATGCTAATAAAGCATCAGTCAACTTTCCAAGAATAGCTGTCATGGGAAAGAAAATGTGGTCTCGCTAAAAGATGAGTTCGTAGAAGACGAACATATACAATTAAGGCTGCACATTACGGCATCCAATGCACCCTTTCTGGAGCCCCACTATGCGTGCCGGCCTGTAAAAAGATAGCTACCAATGAAGTGGAATGAAACAGAAACTGATTTAAAAGGAACACGTACTATCTTTGTTTACAGGCGACATGTGTGTGAGCGATGGGGCCACCTTCATGGTTTTCTTCAATCGTTTTTTGTATAAGTTTGCAACGCCTGAACATTTCTGTAAACAAAATAGCAGTACACTTTGTTGGGAATAAAATGCTAAGGCATTCCCACTGTTAGTTATATGGTTCCCACTGCTAGAGATTTTTCCCACTGTGAGTGTATCTCTACCACTGCTAAGGTTTCCACTGCTTGAAGACTTTCCACTGCTGATTGAAGATAAGGATTACTTAGAGTCAAAGACGCGTATTGTTATGTTTAGAATTTATTTTTGTGTATATCCCATATATTTAGAAGATTTGTTAGATAGTTTCTATCATGTACAGGACTCCATGAGGACTATAAAAGAGTCCTTAGGATAAAGTAGCAAGTGACAAATCCATCATATATACACATCTTTCACATACTACTCTCATAGCTTTAAGGTTTTGTAAACCCTAGTACTGTCAGAGTACTCGTATTATTCTCTTAATAATATTAAAGCTTTTTGGTTATTCACTATTTTCATTTCATTTCATTGTTATCTTCTTGATCACTAAAGGTTAGATTCCGCATAGCCTTTGGTGAAACTCATTAACAAAGTTTCTCTCATTGTTACCTTGTGTTTATCCAAGATAACAATAACCTTATAACCTAAGGCATAAGATCCAAGTTTGGGAACAACAAGTGGTATCAGAGCTTGTTGAGAAAACTTTGATCAAAGAAGCATAACACTCTTACCTTATTACTAAACCACAAACAGAAATGGATCCATATAACCACACAACCAATACCTCCACAAAACTCCCAATCCTTGACACTGGAAAGTTTGAACAATGGAAATTCAGAATCCAACAGTACTTACAACATGAACACTATGCTCTATGGGAAGTCATAGAGTTTGGTGACTCTTACAAAGTACCACCAGAAGAACCAGGGAAAGCAGTAGCAGGAGAAGCCTCTGCAAAGAAGAAAGGAAGGACTGTGGCTATAACTACTGAAGACATGCAGAAAAGAAGAAATGATGTCAAGGCAAGAACTACTTTGTTGTTGGCTCTCCCTGATGAACATCAGTTAAGATTCAGCAAATATGATAATGCCAAAGAACTCTGGGAAGCCATTTTGAAAACTTTTGGTGGAAATGAAGCCACCAAAAAGACAAAGAAGAATCAGTTGAAGCAACAATATGGCAACTTCAAGGCTGAAGGGTCAGAAACACTTGAGCAAACCTTTAATAGGTTGCAGGCTATTGTGAGTCATCTTGAGTTCATGGATGTTCCAATTGAAAAAGATGATCTAAACCAAAAGTTTTTGACAAGTCTTGCACCAGAATGGTTAATGTACACCATTGTTTGGAGAAACAGAGATGATCTAGACACAATGAGTCTGGATGATTTGTACAATCATCTCAAAGTCTATGAACCTGAAGTCCAAAAGAAGGCAGGATCAAACTCTCAAAACATGGCCTTCATTTCTTCATCAAACACCAGCAGTGGAAAAGGTGAAGTTCCCACTGCTAGTGTTCCAACTGCTAGTAGTCAAGTTTCCACTGTTAGCACTGAGGTTGCAGCTGCTAGTCTAAGCCATGATACTATCTGTGCATACATAGCTACTCAATCAAGTGGTTCTCAAATCAAATATGAGGACATCACTCAGATTGATGAAGATGATATAGAAGAGATGGACATCAAATGGAACTTGGCTTTGCTGAGCATGAGGGCTGATAGGTTTTGGAAGAAGACTGGTAAGAAGATTACCATTCAAGGATCTGATGTAGCTGGTTTTGACAAATCAAAGGTGGAATGCTTCAATTGCCACAAAATGGGTCATTTTGCTAGAGAGTGCAGAGCACCAAGAAGTCAAGACAGAGGAAAGAGAGAAAGCTACAGGAAGGATCCTAAGGTGGAAGAACCTGCTCCTAAGGCATTGATGGCCATTGATGGCATTGGATGGGATTGGAGCTACATGGCTAATGAAGATGAAAACCATGCACTTGTGGCAGATGATGTAGTTCCAACAGAATTTGCTCTTATGGCCATGTCTAGCTCAAGCTCAAGCTCAGACAATGAGGTATATGATGATTCCTATTGTTCTAAATCATGTAGGAAAAACACAGAAAACCTCAACACTAAGATTAATAAGTTAAATGAAGAACTTAGTGATTGTGAGACTGACTTGTATAACTACAAAAGAGGTTTATCTCAAGTTGAGGCTAGATTAGTAGAATTTAAAGTAAATGAAACTAAATTCTGTGAAAGAATTAGAGTCCTGGAGAGAGATGTAGAAATTAGAGATAATAAAATTGAATCTCTCAAAAATGAACTTGAGGAGTTGAAGAAGGAAAAAGAAAGCATAGATCATAAATTAGCAGGATTTGGTAATGCTTCAAAAGATTTAAATGATCTCTTAGAGAGTCAAAAATCTGCTAAAGATAAAACTGGTGTAGGATTCAATGAGTATACTGTTGTACCTCCTCCTCCTGCCCAAGTTTATTCACCTCCTCAGAGAGATCTGTCATGGACAGGTTTACCTGAATTTGTGGATGACACTGTCACTGATTATACTAGGCCCACACCTAGTGTAGATGTGTCAAAAGATGTTAGGAGTGACCTAGATGGTAATAATACTTCTATTTTTGAGCAAGGAGAAACATCTGGTAGTAATATGTCAAGGCCTATGATTAAGTTTGTGAAAGAATCTGGTTGTCCTAATGCAATTAAAATCAATAATACTGAAAATACTAGGAAACCAACTGTGAAATATGCTGAGATGTATAGAGACACTTCAAAAAGTCCTAAAGTTAGGGGAAACCAAAGGAATTGGAATAATTTAAAATCCCAACAGCTAGGAAAAGACTTTTTGATGCAAAATAAAGCATGTTATAAATGTGGCTACTTTGATCATCTGGCATCTAATTGTGGGATATGGGTGGCTAAGGGAGAAACCTGGCCAAGGGGTAATTATTCTCAAAACAATGTGAAATCCCCATCTACTCATAAGAGTATGACACCCAGAGCTGTTTTGCTCAAATCTGGCTCAAAACCTATTGTGGTAAACAAACCAAAAATGAATGTTGCTCAACCAACAATGACATCTTTTAAAACAGCACATTCAAATGTAAAAAGACCATTTGAAAGAAAAACAGCAGCTAAAAATCAAATTTGGGTTCCAAAAGTTCCCACTGGTAGAACAAAAATTCCCACTGTTGGCTCAAATGTTCCCACTGCCAAGCCAACAGGTGCTGCTGATTTGGGAAACAAGGGAAAAGCTGTTAAGGCCTCAGCTCGTTGGATTTGGAAACCTAAGGAAAATACTTCTGGTCAAGGTTCAAATTTCAATGGTGTATCAGTGACTTTCAAGAAATACCAATACATTGATACACAAGGCAGGCTCAAGTCAGTAATGGCTTGGGTCCCTAAAGAGAACTAATTCTCTTTTTATTTGTGCAGGGCAACATTGATGATAAAGGATATTGGGACAGTGGTTGCTCTAGACACATGACTGGCAACATATCTTACCTTTCTGAGTATGAGCCCTATGATGGAGGATATGTGTCATTTGGACATGGAGGTGGAAAGATTACTGGTAAAGGAACAATTAAAACTGGTAAACTTGAATTTGAGAATGTTTATTTTGTGAAAGAACTAAAGTATAATCTGTTTAGTGTGTCTCAAATTTGTGACAACAAAAATAGTGTTCTGTTCACTGACTCAGAGTGCCTTGTGTTGGGAAAAGATTTTAAGGTTGATGATTCTCATGTGTTGCTTAGGACACCTAGACAACATAATATGTATTCCATTGACCTAAACAATATTGTCCCTCATAAAAACTTGACTTGTTTGATTGCCAAGGCCTCTGTGGATGAAAGTATGATGTGGCATAGAAGATTAGGTCATCTGAATTTTAAAACCATGAATAAGTTGGTTAGGAATAATCTGGTTAGAGGTTTGCCTTCCAAAAGTTTTGAAAATGACCATACCTGTGTTGCTTGTCTCAAAGGAAAGCAGCATAAGGCTTCTTGTAAGACCAAGTTAGTGAACTCTGTCTCTAAGCCCCTTCACACTTTGCATATGGATTTGTTTGGACCTACTTCTGTCAGTAGTCTTAATCATAAATGGTATTGCTTAGTTGTGACTGATGATTTTTCTAGGTTTACTTGGACTTTCTTTCTAAAATCTAAGGATGAAACAGGTAGCATTCTTAGGAATCTTATCACAGAGATAGAAAATCTAAAAGACCTTAAAGTGAAAATAATCAGGTGTGATAATGGGGGTGAGTTTAAGAATAGAGAGATGGATGAATTCTGCACTAAGAAAGGTATTAAAAGAGAGTTTAGTAATGCTAGAACCCCTCAGCAAAATGGTGTTGCTGAAAGAAGGAATAGAACTCTCATTGAAGCTGCAAGGACTATGTTAGCTGATGCTAAACTCCCTGTTACCTTTTGGGCTGAAGCAGTTAGCACTGCTTGTTATGTTCAAAACAGGGTTTTGGTTAACAAGTCCCAAAATAAGACACCTTATGAATTGTTTAATGGTAGATCTCCTGCTATAGGATTCTTAAGACCATTTGGGTGTCATGTCATGATCCTTAATACCTTAGACAACTTAGGAAAGTTTGATGCTAAAGGGGATGAAGGTTATTTTGTTGGGTACTCTCTATCTAGTAAAACATTTAGAGTATTTAACAAGAGAACCAAGAAAGTAGAAGAAAACCTGCATGTGGATTTCTTAGAGACTAAACCCATTGAGAAAAGAGCTGGCCCTGATTGGTTATTTAATATTGACACTCTAACCAAATCTATGAATTATGTGCCAGTTGTTGTTGCAGGAACTTCTTCTACTAACATTTCAGGTACAAAAGAAGATGCTAATCAAGCTGTGAAGGAAAATGTATCCTCTCTAAGATTCATTTCACTGCCAAATTGGTTTCATGAAGCTCATATGGAAACGTCCAATGATTCTGTGAGGAACAGTGAAGCAAAGGATGATACTCCAAAAGAACAAGATAGCACTGTTGATGTCCTTGAAAGCAGTGGGAACACTAATCCTACTGCTACTTCTAAAGATCCCTTAACTGATCATGTGGAGGCAGTTTTATCACCAATAGTGGAAACTGAAGTTCCCATTGTTAGTTCATCTATTCACACTGCTACTACAAAAGACATCACAGCTGATCAAGTGGAGCCAGTTTTAACCTCAACAGTGGAAACTGAGGTTCCTACTGTTAGTTCACCTACTGCCACTGATAGTCTATCTATTCCCACTGTAAGCTCAAGTAGCCCTAGAATCATTTCCAGGGGAGGTTCAAGCTATCTAAAAGCACCATCTTTGGGTAATACAATGACATTTGAGGACAGATTGGAAGATTTCTTTGGAGATACTACAAATCCAACTAGTTTAAAAGAAGTGGAAGCTGACTTAAGCAACATGGAATCTGACATACAAGTCAGTCCAACTCCCACTCTTAGATTTAATAAAGATCATCTAAAGCATCAGATAATTGGTCCTATTGATACTCCTGTTCAAACTAGACACATGGTCAAGAATATGGAAGAACAAGGTTTCATAGCTACAATTCATCAAAAGACTAATCCTGATCTTCTTCAGTATTGTCTATTCTCATGTTTCTTGTCCCAAGAAGAACCAAAGAAGATCTTTGATGCTCTCAAAGACCCAATCTGGGTAGAAGCTATGCAAGAGGAGCTTCTACAGTTTAAAATTCAAAATGTTTGGGTCTTGGTTGACTGTCCTAAAGGGGTGAGACCTATTGGTACCAAATGGGTTCTCAAAAATAAGAGAGACTAAAGGGGAATTGTAATTAGGAACAAGGCTAGACTTGTGGCTCAAGGGTATACTCAGGAAGAAGGAATTAACTATGAAGAAGTTTTTGCACCAGTTGCAAGGATTGAGGCTATTAGATTATTCCTTGCCTATGCTTCATATATGGGCTTTACATTATACCAAATGGATGTTAAAAATGCCTTTCTGTATGGAACCATTGATGAAGAGGTTTATGTGAAGCAGCCTCCTGGCTTTGAAGATCCAGAATTTCCAGACAGAGTCTACGGGGTAAAGAAGGCTATGTATGGACTTCATCAAGTACCTAGAGCCTAGTATGGTACTCTGTCTAAATACTTGGCTTTCAAAGAGGTACCATAGATCATACATTGTTCATCAGGAAACACAAGGAGAATTCTTGCTTGTCCAAGTGTATGTTGATGACATTATCTTTGGATCATCAAATCCAAAGCTGTGCAAAGAATTTGAGGTCCTAATGCATGAAAAATTCAAAATGAGTGTTATGGGTGAACTCACTTTCTTTCTTGGTTTGCAAGTACTACAAAAGAAGAATGACATATTCATCTCACAAGACAAATATGTTGGTGATATTCTTAAGAAGTTTGGGTACACAGATGTAAGGACAACAAAAACTCCCTTAGATAGAGAGAATCCTTGGGGAAAGGATGGACCTGGCAAAGATATGGATATTCACTTATATAGATCCATGATTGGATCTTTAATGTATCTTACTGCATCAAGACCAGATATCATGTTTGCTGTATTTGTCTGTGCTAGACACCAAGTGACACCTAAGGAGTGTCATCTTCATGTTGTTAAGAGAATTTTTAGGTACCTAAAAGGCTAGCCTATGCTGGGGCTTTGGTATCCTAAAGAGTATCCTTTTGAGTTGGTGGCCTATTCAGACAGTGATTATAATGGTGATAATCAAGATAGAAAATCAACCACTAGGGGTTGTCAGTTCTTGGGAAGAAGATTGATCTCTTGGTAATGCAAAAAGCAGACTATTGTGGCCACTTCAACAACTGAAGCATAATATGTGGCAGCTGCAAGTGGCTATGGACAAGTTATTTAGACACAAAATCAGTTGCTGGACTATGGGTACAATTTTATGAACACTAAGATCTATATTGATAATAACAGTGCAATTTGTATTGTTAAAAATCCTGTTTATCACTCAAGAACAAAACACATTGATATAAGACATCATTTTATAAGAGACTGTTGTGAAAAGAAGTTAATTAATGTGGATCATATTCATACAGATCTCTTAACTAAACCTTTTGATGTGGGTAGATTCCAGTACTTAGTTGTAAGTTTTAGAATGCTTAATCCCTAAACATGTCTTTTTCTTAAAGTTTTGTAAGGTCTTGTATAGGATTTGGACTGTTAGTAGATCAATATGTGTTAGTTTTGCTAGTACAAAAAGCAACTGTTAGTCATTTTTCCCACTGTTAAGTTTCCACTGCCAGTGTAAATTTTCCCACTGTTGGGTTAATTTTCCACTGTTAGTGTTTTTCTTGGTTTTGGACTAACTCTTGCAGGATGAGCATGTCATGTAAAGGTCTCTTTTATGTATCAAAAGTGGATTCACATCCTATGTACTAATGTTGTAAGTCAATATCTCTTGGGTTATGTTAAGGAACCTTTAGGATCAGGGTATTCATAGAATACTCATGGTCGGTCTTAGACTGTCCCCACTGGTGAAGTGAGGATTTATGACAATACAGGCTAGTTTAATTACTTCCTTGAGTCCTTAAATTTCTAAGGCACTGTAGTGTAAGTCTTTATTTATGGGTTATACACAAATTTGGTTCTCAAGAGCTACCCTTATGTCTAGCTAAGCGTTTTTAGTGTGTATGAGGTGTACTGAGACATTTAGGTGTGTAATTATTGGAGAAGGGACTTATACTGCCAAGACATTTGACTTAGAATGGATGTGGTAGGGTGGTGCCTAAGGGAACTTTTATAATGGGTTAAACTGGGATTAAGTGGTGAATATGTGTATGAACTCTCTTCATGGGTCAGATAGCGAGCAAAGGATTCATGAATTCATGCATGTCTATCTTGTTTTTGCAAGTGTGTATGTATGGATAGGGTAGGCTTACTTTTGATTATTGAAGAAAAGTTTATACCCTTAGGATTATTTCCCACTGTTTGACCAATTTGTTTCCACTGTTAGCATAAGTTACCACTGGTTGACTATTTTCCCGCTGACAATATAGTCGTTGTTTGTTGCATTAATTAAATTGTCGTTGAGATTTTTTGGCCGCTTATGTCTCTATATAACTTTTTCAAATAGAGTTTTCAAGATAGTTCTATTCTTCTAAAAGATTTACTCATTCTCAAATCTCAATTATCTTGATTTAACTCTATCATAATTCTTTTTAGTGCCTATAAAATCTCAATTGAAGTTGCCCACAGTACCAATTCATCTAATAATCTTTAACCCTGCACCCTAAACAATGTCTAAGCTTGCTTTTTGTGATTATCATAACCTGGTGGCAATTTCGGAGAAAACAGAGCATAACACCGACTTCCACCAGATAGTGGACTTTCTTGAAGCTTCTCCTCTAAGGTATGCTTTATTGGTTCGTCCCTATCTTGTTTCACAATCCCGACAGTTTTGGTCCACTTGCTAGGGATCAGAAACGCGGCATGGGAATACATTAATTGCTTAAAATCAATGGCAAGTAAGTGATTTGTCTTCTGAATCATATCATTAGGAGGTAAAAACTCAAACTTAAAGAGAGGCAATGGGATTAGTGATTTTGCCTGACATTGACTATCTTTTACGGATGGGTTATATATTTTACCCCAACTCAAAGATTTTGTTCAAACGGTCAATTACCCATCAGTGGAAAGTTTTTGATTCATACCATCATGCAATGTTTAAGTCCTAAAAGTACTGCCTTTAATGAATTTAGTAGTAACATTGCCACTGCTATTGTGTGTCTTGCCACAAACAGGATTTATAATTTCTCTAAAATGATTTTTGATGGTATGATCAGAAATATTAAAAGACAGGGTAGCAAGAAATTTCTCATGTACCCTAGGTTTCTTGAAAAACTTTTGAAAATGAGTCAATTTGGGGAGATTAAACATACAGAAACTTACCCTGTCCCCTCTCAAACTGCCAAAGTTTTTACAACTCTCAAGGTCAATAGCCCAAGTTTTTCTGGCAGAAATGTTGATTTGTTTGAGTCTATGTTAGTTCCTCAGGGTGAAGAAAAAAAAAAAAAAGAAACAACAAAAAAAAGGCCAGTAAACCCAGTAAGCCCCCCATCACACATCCTCAACAAACTCAACCATCTTCACCTCCACAAACTCAAACATCCCCATCTCTAGCAATACAACCTACCCCACAAGTATCTCTACCCCAAACATCACATACTCCATCTCAAACTCTAACACCTAGGAAACTGACCAGAAGGGCTATACGGATTGCTCAGTCTAAAGCCTTTACATCTGGAGCAGATGAGCCTGCATCTCCTCCAAGAGATGTCAGCCATGGAGAGGCTTTCCTTACTGCCACTAGCTTAGATGCAGGGCAGGATAGGGAAAATATACCTAAGACCTCTGCCATGACCCATGAACCATCACCAAGGATTACTTATCTTGATGGTGGTGAGGGCATTATGCAACAAAAACTGAATGAATTGATAGAATTTTGTACCACCTTGCAAAATCAACACACTCAGATGGCTGCCAAGATCCAAAGTCAAGACTTGGAAATCTCACAATTAAAAGCCAGGATCAAGACTTTGGAAGATGCTCAGAAGCTTAGAGGATGTGATCAAGAGGATGCTCCAAACATGGGGGGATGATGGATCAAGGGGAGGATTTGAGCAACAAAAGTACTGACAAAGGAAGTGAGAGCATAGGGGAAATGGCCAATGTCTTGGGTACTCTGGAAGCTGCAAACATACTAGCCAGTGGAGGTTTGAAGTCTGTGTTTACCACTGCTAGTCCCTCAGTTGTCGCTGCTAGACTATCAGTTGCCCCTGCTAGTCTACCAGTTGCCACTGCTAGTGCAAGTGTTTCCACTGCTGTTGCCACTGCTAGTGAAAAAGATCCCACTGCTGTTGTTTCTATCACTACCAGTCCTGCAACAACTTACACAAGAAGAACAAGAGTGTCAAGAGGGATTTTCATTGAGTCTTCTCAGCCTACTCACACCACAAGTACACTAACTTTTACTACAAACAGAAAAGGCAAAGAGAAAATGGTTAAATCCACAAGTCCTAAGACGAAGAAGACTCAAGAGGAATTAGATGCTCAGATAGCTAGAGAATTAGAAGAAGAATTTGCTCAAGAATATCAGAGGATAAGGGAACAAGCTGCAAGAGATGCTGATATTACCATAACTCAAGTAGAAGAAGATCTTAAACAAATGATTGATGAGCTTGACAGAAGCAATGAGATGATTAACAAGCACATGGTAGAGTATGAGGAAGCTGAGAATGATTTGACCATTGAAGAGAAGACAGAGTTAAGCACAGAACTAATTAAGTATCAGAAAGACCTTGCTCAAATCTAGAAATATCAAGCTCAGCAACAAAAATTGGCATCCAAGACTGAAAGAAGAAAATTTTATACTTCAGTCTTAAGAAGTCATGCTAGATGGAAGACAAAAGACTTCAAGGGTATGACTTTTGAGCAGATAGAAGAGGCTTTCATTCCAGTCTGGGAAAGCATTCAAGATTTTGTACCTTTGGATTCCATAACAGAAGGTAAAAGAGTTAAAAGACCTAGATTTCATTTAGTCCAAGAAAGTTCAAAGAAAATGAAGACTGCTGAAACATCTCAAGAACAACAATTTGAAGAACCTAAAGATCTTTCTGAAGAATAGATCAAGAAGATGATGCAGATAGTGCCAATGGAAGAAGTATATATTGAAGCCCTACAAGTGAAACGACCTATCATAGCTTAGGAAGTATATTCAGAAGGAAAAAGAAAGTGTTGGAAGATCATCAGGGTTGGAGACCATACAGAGATTCATCAAACTTTTGAAGACGTGCTGAAGAGGTTTGACAAAGAAGATTTGGATAAGCTTTGGAGCTTAGTTAAGGAAGCTTTCAGAGTTGCAGACCCCACAGAAGACAAAGAAAGAGAGATTTGGGTTGAATTAAAAAGGTTATATGAGCAGGATCCTAAAGATAAGATATGGGCGCTTCAGAAGTTTATGCATGACCCCTTAGAGTGGAAGCTGTATGACACATGTGGTGTTCACCATGTGTCAACTAGAAGAGGACATGAGATTTTCATGCTTGTAGAGAAAGATTACCCACTGACCAAAGGACTTGCCACCTTGATGATATGAAACAAACTTCAAGTGGATCAACTCTTAGAGATGGCCAATGAACTCATAGTGAAGATCTACAACATTACAAACAGACCAAGATGATGAAGTGTTTAAAGCATCCTCTTCAGGTAATCTTTTTATTCTGGAAACTTGATATGAAGCTGACGTATCAAGTTTAGGGGAGGATTGTTGGGAATAAAATGCACCAAGGCATTCCCACTGCTAGTTACCATAGTTCCCACCGCTAGTATACTTTTCCCACTGCTAGTATAAACTTGCCACTGCAGAGTTTCCACTGCCTGAAGAACTTTCCACTGCTGATTGAAGATAAGGACTACTCAGAGGTCAAAGACGCGTATGGATATATTTAGAATGTATTTGGTGTATATCTCATAATTTTAGGAGATTTGGTTAGACATTATCTTGTACAGGACTCCTTGCACTATAAAAGGAGTCCTTAGGTTAAGTAGTATATACATCTAGAACATACATCATATACACATCATAGCTTTAAGGTTTTGTAACCCTGGTACTATCAGAGTACTCGTATTATTCTCTTAATAATATTAAAGCTTTTTGGTTAATCCACTGTTTCATACATTTTACTTCATTGTTATACTTCTTGATCACTAAGGGTTAGATTCCGCATAGCCTTTGGTGAAACTCATTAACAAAGTTTCTCACATTGTTAGTTTGGATTTATCCAAGGTAACAATAACCTTATAACCTAAGGCATTAGATCCAAGTTTGGGAACAACAAGTGGTATCAGAGCTTGTTGAGGAACTTTGATCTAAGAAGCATAACATACTCACTTCATCATCAAAACCACAAATGGATCCCTACAATCACAACACTCCTACTTCCACTAAACTCCCAATCCTTGATACCTGAAAGTTTGAGCAATGGAAATTCAGAATACAACAGTATCTTCAACATGAACACTATGCTCTATGGGAAGTCATAGAGTTTGCTGACTCATACACTATAAATTTCCTCCAGAAGAGACTGCCAAAGATAAAAGTTTAACATGTGAAGGTTCTGGGTCAACAAAGAAGAAGGGAAGAATTGTGGCTATAACAGCGGAAGACATACAGAAACGGAGAAATGATGTCAAGGCAAGAACTGCTCTATTATTGGCTCTCCCTGATGAACATCAGTTGAGATTCAGCAAATATAATAATGACAAAGAACTATGGGAAGCTATTTTGAAAACCTTTGGTGGAAATGAAGCCACCAAAAAGACAAAGAAGAATCAATTGATGCACTATGTACCACTTTACAAAACATGGTTCTTGATTTGGAGAAGACAAATACCACTCAACAGAATAAGATTGCTAGTTTGAAAAGGAGGGTCAAGAAGCTTGAA
>BQNB010041704.1:0-46587 GCA_026074375.1 Tanacetum coccineum
AAACTGCGGGGGGATGTTAGCAGACGTGTTTGTATGGCCCAAAGGCCTGACTTGTATTTATATCTTGTGCTCATGATTAGGCCCAACGTGTAGTATATATATACATTGTATTGTACTTATTATACTCATTCAATAAACACGGTTTACAATAACGTGATTAACAACATCTATTGTAAGATTTTTCATACTTTTCTTTTTCGATTTCATCCAATTTTGTTCTTAATCAAAATTGGGTATTTTTTATATTTTTTGTTTTGTGTCTTTTGTATTCTTATGATTAGGTCTTGGTAATTCATAACTATTATGATTCCAGTAGTAATAGGAATTCAAAATTTTCAATAGGATTGAATCACTAAAAAAAATTTGGGTTAAAAATTTCATAAAAATGTATATACATTTTTGATTTTTTTAAAATTTCAAAAGAAGAACTTGTACATTGTTGATTCATGCCAAAAACACGTTAAAATGATCATGTATTGATTATCGAAATATACATGACTCAATATATACTTTTCGACATCATTGGTCAAGTATTACAAAAATAAAGTGGCGTTTAGATCATTTCCTAAGATCGTGGTCTAGAGTCGAAATGACCATCACTTCATTTTATCATGTGTATAAACACATAATAAACGTGTATTAGTCATCAAGATATATAATTCGTATATATTTTGATAATTTTAATAAAACTTCTTAAATAAGGGGCGTTTGGTTTATTATCTTAAATTATAGTCTTGAGTCAAAATAAACATTATTTCATTTTTGTTAAGTTACATGTAATGAACTCATAACAGTTGTTGAAATATACAACTTGATGTATATCTTTTGACGCTCTTGGTCAAGTCTTTCGTTAATTAAGGGGAGTTTGGATTATTTCCTAGAATTTTAGTCTAAAATCGAAATAATCTCTACTCTACTTATTAAACATAGAAACACTTGACAAGCTTACATTAGGTGTCTAAATATATATTTCAATATATATTTTTCAACATTCTAAGTTGAGTCAAGTCAAATTAGGGAACGGTCAGATTACTTCTTGGGTCTTAAATTTATTTTTAGTTTTATTTGTTATTATTTTTTGTTTTAATTTTCTTTTTGTCGAAGTAATCTTTGTTCCACATGTGTTGATTTAAACTTGCTTTTCTATTATGTATATTTCCTTTGTTTAGTAATTTTTCTTTTATTGTTGTCTTGTTTAGGTGATAAACATGCCTCAAGCAATTATTGATGATACATTCCTTACTAAATCATATATCCCTAAAATATCCAAAATACTCGGCTTTTCTCCCGTCCTTGCTCAATTCTATAAACCCATCGAAAACCATTGCATTCACGAAGGTTGAGTCGTGGATCAACTTTATTATCAATCCAACAACATTGAGCGATTGTTCACCAACATTCGCTTCAATTGTCTTTTCAAAATCAATGAGCCAATTGTTCCTTGCTTCATTCTAGACTTTTATAATCAAGTCAAAGTCCAAACCGATGAGTACGGTTATCTTCTAATCTCGTTCATGATTCAACATGAATTTATCACTCTCTCTCTCTCTCTCTCGCACAATTCAGTCAAATTATTAAAATCCCATACAATGGTTAAGCCATCTTCACAAATGAATAGGATCTTGCATCTCTTTCATTCTTCCAAGAGACCGAGGGACCATATCAAACCAATCTTCCTACTCCCGACAAAACTTATCAATTTCTTCAGTTAGAACGGGTCGAGTCAAACCATACCATAAAAAGCAAAAATGTCATTCTCACACCTAATCAAATTCTTACCAAAGAATTAAGACAAGACATGAAGCGTTGGGAAGAACTCATTCGTAAGAATGTGTTCGAACTAGGAGGTCAAAAGGACCATCTTCCGGCTTGTCTCGCTCACATGTTGTATTGTATTATTGCCGAAGAACAATATAATCTTGCTTATTTCTTTGTCAAACGAATTGAACATGCTAGGGCTACTCCAACCTCCAATCTTCCTTATGGCATGTTCTTGACTCGTCTTTTTCGATACGTCATGGAACATTATCCTCATCTTAACAATGGCATTTACAATGTCGTCGATAGGGTCATGCGTCCACTCGCCTTAAAACAAACTCGAAAACCCCAAAGTGATCGTGGAATGCCTAAAGCCCGTTACTCTGTCTCATCATCATCTGCTCACCATTAGCAAGAAGAAGAAATGATGATGCTTGGTTAATGCGTTTAGTTTATTTGTTTAAGACTTTTCTATGTGAAATTGGTTCCTATGTCTTGTTTACTTGGCCATGTGATGATAACCCGACTTAGTCAGAAGAACTTGATCTTGTTTAGTTTATTTAGGACCTCTAATTAATATGGATTTTTAGTAAGTTCTTTAGAATGCATCTTTATTTCATGAATTCTTATGTGTTTAATGCATAAATGTTTGTTTCATGCACATATATAGTCACATAGGACTTGCTGCAAAGTGTTCACCAAATACAACCTTTCTCACAAATTTTTTTTTGCAAAATTTCAAATTTTGGGTCGTCTGAAAAGTATCAGATGGGAGGCCACCTTAGCTCATAAGGGCGGCCCCCTTATCAATAAGGGGGCCGGCCTACCTGATCACGGGTTTTATTGTTTCTTTATTCTTTTTGACCCTCTTTTACTTAGCCTCAGCTATTCTTACCCAGAAAACACGAACATCTTTTGGAAATGCTTAAACTAGCTCTAATTCATACCACTTCTAATCCATCCTCTTCTAATAAATTGCCTCAAATTTTTACTACTAATTCATCATCTTCTTCATTTATCATCAATCACCATTACCTCCATGGCATCCACTAAGGCTTCTACCTCCAAACCTTCCAAAAGACCAAAAATCAATATAATTCCACCAAAACAATTATTCATTGACCTTACTTATGAGGACACCAAAACTCCTTCTCTAAATTATCAAGTCTTATCACCAAGTGCCCCAAATGCACCCTCAAAAACTCCATCTACCGTAGCCACTTCTTCATCCTCCATTGATTCCAAACTAAAATCAACCACCTCCTCCATATCACCATCAACCAATGGCTACTTGACCTCAACAATTTCTCCTCTTCTAAGAGTACCTCCACCACCTCTAAGTCAAGAAAGTGGATCTATGGACATCACTTTCACTCTTTCACCAATCACTCCATTTGACATTCAATTCAATACTCCATCACCTCTCTTTGGTCATCCCATTACGTGGAATCTTCTTGAAGCGCATGAAGATTCATGCTTATGTTGTATTCACAATTGCACTCTCATCTTTTGATTGAGATATGAACTCTAATACATGTTTTCTCACATTGAACACATGCTCTCATAACCACCACCACCAAATTCGCCACCACCACCATCACTTTCTCCAAACTAAACACACTCTATGTTTAGTCACTCATGTTTTAAATAATTTTCAACCAAACCTTTTGCAAGCAAATCTTATGGCATTCTAGGAAAAATAGGACCTTTGTAGCTTTTACTTATGTATGATGTATTATTATGTCTTAAGCGTAATATTTTCTTTTAATGCATGCTAGTTGTATGTTTGTGTGTTACACACAATTTTTATGTTGAATGAATGAACTTTTATTCTATGTTTTTAAATATGCAATTGGCATATTAGTTAATTATCTCCTATATGCATATATAGTAGAGTTTATTTTGTTGATGTTTGTGATGATTGGCTAAAATCTATTGTCACCATGTATAATTTTTTTTTTTGACATTGCTATATGTTAGAAACATTGGTTTTGTTTCTCTAACTCATTTTTGTAGCAAAGTTACCATAGCTCGATTCTTTGATGGCCTCGAACGAGGGGGAGCACACATCAAGGGGGAGCGTTTATTCTGCCAATTTTACGCATATTCATCGACGAAGCCTTTTTGATTCTACAAAAAAGGGGAGAAATAGAAATAAAACTCACTAAATACTTATTTAAAAATAATTTTACATTTAATGAGTTTAGATTTTTAATCATCAAAAAGGGAGAGATTGTTGATAGTAATAATGCCTAAAAACGTTATTGATATTTTTTCGACATCCTACTTTTGATAATCAGCAAAATTAAAAACACTCATGTAAAATTAAACCCATAAACACAGTAATTATCTTAAATTTTCATTTCGAAAATATAATCACTTAATGGGTTGAATAAATAAATGCTTAATGCATTTTATACAAAGAATTTTTATTCACCCTCACAGTTTTAATAAAATGTTACAAACATTTTTATAACTTATACATAACATGTTACATATTAAAGATAATGTTTTATTAAAAACACACAATTTTTGAATTCAAATTTTCCAGTCAAAAATGCTATATTTGATCCAGGAATCATCTCCCCACAGGAAACGACAAAAAAGGAAGCGTCTGGCTCTGGGCGGACCCCTTAAATATAAGGTGGCCCATCCTTATCTAGTAAGGGGGCGCATAGGCGCAAGGGGCTGGCCAGTCCAAAAGGCTCCCACTATACCTATAAAATACGCAGACAGTTCCAACTATTTTCTCACCTTTTCACACAATCTCTCTGTCCTAAAATCAGTTTATACATCACCTGCAATCCTTTGATCATTTAATCTTAAGCATTTGTTTCCAAGTGATTCAAGCTTAGATCCTCTAGTGCAAGAGAAGAATACTTCCTACCATCAAGTTACGAAGTATTATAGCCTAGTTTGTGTTATCGTAACGTAGTTACGATAGTATCATATTTTGTAAATCATTTGTGTATATTGTGTTATGTGTGTAATAGTTAGCTCATGGTGATCATACAAAGTATAGTTAGATTGGGGTGATCGTGTTAGAGTTTGGGTGAAGTGAAGAGTTGATAGTGCAGTTAGTATTTTAGTCCTCAAAATACAAAGTGTGTGAGGTCCTCAAAATACAAAGTGTGTGATAGATTGGTTCTAGCTAAGATTAGAACTCAACATTTGGCTTTGTGTCAAGAAAATGGTGGTAAGCTACTTGTTACGTTTTCTCCGCTAAATGGAGTTTTGTTTGACGTAGTGAAGAAAACTCTCTAGTTTGGTGCTCCGGGAGGAGTGGAGTAAGCAAAGCGGTCCTCCGTTACAGACTACCACATAAAATTCCTTGAGTTTTGGTTGATATATCTAACTCTCATCATCTTAGTCTTTCTCATAACATTATTTTTATCTTGTCATCATTTACTTTGCCTCTAGTTGTTATTATTCTCATATTGTCACATATAGTTGTACTGTTCATGATTGTGCACAATATAGAGATCACATAAAGTCGAATCTAAGTTTTTATAAACAAACTATACATTAAATTAAAAAAGGCGGTAAACTATTACCTCCCCTTACATAGTTTCTAAAACAGATTTATTGGTTGCGAGTTGAGGTTTTACTTTATAACTATTTTTTTAAGTGGACACACACTCTCACACAGCTAATCAAGTAACTTGATTTATAGGAAAGGCAAATTCTAATCGGATTGTGTTAGTCCTTTTGGAAGTCAACTTGATGAATCTCCAAATCAAATATCACATTGATTGTCATACTTTTATTCTTATTATGAGTTACTCACGATATAAAAGCAAAAAAATTCTACTTATATCCAAGTAATATACAGGCTCATAAACCTAGGACCTTAGTGTATTCGACACACGTTGTGGAAAGATAACTATGTATTACTATTTAATATATCGAGGGGTGTTTGGATGTGCGTTTTAGAAGAGATTTGACCTAGACTAACATGAATATCAGCCATAGGGAAGCTTTTAGTACGACTGCAAAAAATGTAACTGCATGCTCATCATATATCAGCTTTCTGCATAGTAATAAACAGTCAAACGGAATACACAATCATAAAACACCCTCAAATCTTTTGTCTTTTAAACCATTTTGATTATTGATTAATTTGTTGTATATGCATATTTCAGACTAACATGGAAGAGCAGGAACGAGTGTTTCCGTGACAAGCCGACAAACCGGCCAAGGTTTCTCACAGGAGTCTGCAAAGTCGTACCAAGCATTCGAGCACTTCGCTTGATAATGAGTCAAGCACTTTGCAGGGTCATGTCAAGCATTCGGGGAGTCAGCAAAGTAAGCTCCATGCTTTGTTCCTCATTTGTTTGATTTAGTTTTTTTTAATTCTTTTGGAGTATTTGTTTGCTTCTACATAGTTTTTTTTGTACCTACACAGTTTTTAAAAACTTCTAGCAACACAGAAACTAATGCGCAAACTATTGAAACTTTCATGTATGCGCAAGCCGTGTCGTCAAAAGTATCAACAAATATAAAACTTTACTCCAATGATGAATTATACGCGAAGAGGATCCAAAAAGAAAAAAGCCCTCAGCTAATTCCATGTAGCAAGCATGATTAGACCTCGCGCTCCGTAGCGGAGCGCGGTTTGAAAATCTAGTTCGATAAAATGAGTGGCTTTTTGATATAAATAAATTTAACAGTATCCGGTTGAACTTTTATCTATAAGACAAATGTATTATTGTTAGTGGTTGTTTTTCCAGATCAGTGTGAAGATAATCAATAAAGTAGCTATGTACCAAAGATGGGTACCGGATTAACTCAACTTGAAAATCCGTGTATTCACTTCCAAAGAAAACTATTCACCCTATTTGCTTGGGTAACATCACGAATATCTATTGGGATATAGACCAAATGTAAAGTTCTTGAGTAGAGGCACCAAACAAGAACCCTTGCGCATCCAAGTGTGTAGGTTTTTCTGTGTGTTCTTCATGCAGTTATGATCTCCTATTTATAGGAGAGTACTCAAGTCCTTAGTCAAAGAATTATGAGAGATTATAAACGAGATATAACTCGTTACTCTTAATTAGACTATTAGATTCAGGACAATGCGCGAATTACATTACCATGAACTAATTTGTCATTCTAAATGTGATTGAAACTTACCATATGAAACAGTCAAAAGCTGTTACAAGTCCTTGAATTCAATATCAGCGTGTTATTCATTCAGTGTTATGAACATTCAGCTAGACCGCTAAGGAGCATACCCGTTAAAGGTTCAAACTGAAAATACTCGCTGAGTGAGTTAGCCCGCTGAGGATACATCCTCTGATGGATTATTCCTTGATGGTATCCTTCAGCTTACGCTGAAGCCATCAGATTGATGAATATCCTTCAGTCTAGAGTTACTCACTAAAGAGTGAACTTACTGAAGTTTATCAGTGACATGAATTTCCATTTAACCCACTATCTGAGTTAGGTTTCGGTTGACCTAATGGGTTACACTCGTACCTCTAGTCCATGATCCTGGTATCAAATTGACCCACAATTAAACTGAAATTTCCAACATTGCTCCCAATTTAGTACCTTCCTTATCATGAAAATATAAACATAAAACAAACAATGCTCTAAATGAAATTTCATGAATTGACAATTTTCATCTTAGTCTAATTACATACATTTAAATATTCGAGAATCATGGTGTTCTAATGACAAAAAAAATTGAACCCTCAACCCATTTGAATACCTGCAAGATCTAAAACACACAATTTCAAACACTTATACGCTCCTGACACATACAAGCCGTGTCCATATCCACATTCATAAATGTTATAACAACCATAAAGTCCATGCTCCCTGGAGGCGCCGAAACCTCAACATTTACGTAGATGGTTCTTCTATCAAGCTCCTCTAAGCAACTTTTTAACCGAAATTAACCATTAACACGTTAACAACTTCATCTCCCTTCAACAGGTTCCAAGCACATCCTTGGGATGATATGTACATGTGCTTCAGTCCCCTGAACGTTCAACTTTCCACATTAAACTCAACTTCCAAGTTTCCTCAATAGGGAGTTGGGTGTCCTAGCATTCAGTGACTTAGTTGGACTTTAATCCCATCCCTTCTGCAGACTTTATAACCAAGTCCTCTCTGCCGAACCCTTCGTCAAGTGATTAGCTCATTTTGTTGAGACATCACAACTCTCTATAGACCCACCCCAATCGTGTCAACTCAACGAATCATCTATGCCTGACACCTAGGTGTCTAGACTTCCCATTGTACATCTGTCTAAAAAGCCTTCCAACATGCAAGCAGTACTACTCACAGGATACAAATAGGTGCTAGAGTTTGACCCATAATGGAATCTCCAAGGAGCAAGTTTTTCACCTATTCAGCTCTTCTTCAATACACATCTAAGGCCACAAATTCATATTCTAATGATTGAACAGTGTATACAATTTGTTTCTTGGAATCGCCAAGAAATATGCACCACCAACCAAGCAGGAATACCCCAGCCACTTGTAGACGAATTGTCTTTAGTTAATGCTGATCCACTAGCATCAGTTTAAACCTTATTCAACACTGAAGGATACTATATACACAATCTATATCTATGTTTATTTTCTTCTACCTCCTCAGTACCCATTGAATTGCTTGTCAGTGCTGAGTACCAGGATTACTAGTATGCCTGCTTAGTTTACCCACAACAAAAGCAATATCATGCCTTGTACAAGTCATGGCATACATTAAGCAGCCAATCACCCTAGAATACTCAAGTTGAGATACAACCTGACCATTATTGGCATCAGCTTCTCACTTGTATCCATAGGACTCACTGGAGTGCAATTAAAGTAATTGAATTTCTTAATACCTTCTAATATAGTGAAACTGAGGAAATTGGCTATTCCATTACCATTCATGTTTTAATCCTTATACCCAGATAACATCAGCCTCCCCTCATACCTTTATCAGTAAAACCTGATGACAAAAATTCCTTTTGACAGAGTCAATCCATGAACTTGGTCAAGTGCCAACACGTTCGAACATGTCATCAATATATAGGCAAATGAATGACTCTTTTACCAGATTCTTAAATTTTGAGATCTATATACACATTTGTCAGCTTGGTTAAGTAAATAACCATTAGACAAAACACACTTCATCAAATTTTGAGTCCTTGCTTAGTTCTTGTTTCATCCATATTGAGCTTACAATCAGTTATACACACCTCTTTTCATTTCCAGGCATTATGAAGCCCTGAGGTTGTTCTATAACCTCCTCATCTAATTCACACATCAATGAAAGTTGTCTTCACAGATTAATCTGCTTAATAAATCAACTGGAATTTGCCATACTCATCACTAAGTCTTAATGGTACTGACAACATGCCTCACTAAAGCAAAGTATCAAAGTAGCCTACTCCCTGACTTTTGTTTAAAGCTAATGACCACCTTTGCCTTGAACTTTTCAACAGCACTTTCACTACCTTCACTTACACTTTTTGAAATCCATTTGAGCATCCCAGAGGTTCTTGTAACCTGGAGGTATATCAATCAACACCCAAATTGTTCCCATGATTGGATCCATCTCAACAATTAAATTGCTACCATATCTACAAAGCAACATCTTGGGACTAATTCATTGCTCTCATCAAATGTTTTAAGATCAACAGTCAACATGAACGCAATAGCGTGTTGTCAGAGGACCTCATCCCTGTTCCATCAATTAAGTCTAATTGATAATTCAATGTCTAAAATCCTTTGGAGTTCTCATGCATTTTGCTTTTTCTAAGTATATCAGTCTTAGGTTGCTGAACAACTCATCAGTGACCTTTTCAGGACCACTAAACCACCAGTGTCTTCTATTTTATTTATCAGACCTCTGACTTGCTCTAGGCCTGATGAGAAGCATTCTCACAGAAGGATAGCATCATTTGATCATTCAATTATAGAGTTATTGCAACTGATCATTAGGTTTAATAACATGAACCCCTACAAAACCTTGGAATGCGTAGCATATACCAACATGCATTCAAATCCCCTTCATCCTAAAGTTTTCAGTCTTGATCGAACGGAGTCTTATAACTGCCCTACAACCTAAACCTGAATAATTCAGTGTGGTTTTTCTTTTAGGTCTAAGATTCATAAGGGATTCCTGTTTCTTTTAATGTGAAATCTCCTATTTTAAAATCAAATAGAAAGCTTTTAACATAGCTCACTCCAGAACCCTTGACTTCCCTGAACACAACATGGAATAACCATTTTCTTTAGTACTGTTTTTCTTCTTAGATATACCATTTTGGTGTGGAGTACTAAGGGTACATTATTTCATGATAATACCAACAGACTGAAAAACAGAGTATCTATTTACTTCACCTCCCCTAGCAATCCTAAATCTTTTGCAGACCTTGTTGTAATCACACAACTTCATTTTTGAATTCTTTGAATTTATATAATGCTTCATCCTATTGTGAATGTAATCAAATAAACATAGCAAAACCTAAAGGCTCATCAATAAAATGTCACAAGTATTTTTATTCCCTAATGAAGAGTAGCATGCCATATCACATAAGATCACTGGTGGATCAGCTCCAACAACTTTCAAGTTTCACGTTTTACATTTTGAAATGGTTTCTTAGTTATTTTGGTCAGCATGCAAGTCTTACACTTTTCGGTATCCATGTCAAAAGCTGGGATTAACCCATCTTTAGACATATCATGCATCCTCTTAAAGTAGACATGACCTAGTCTAGCATGCCAAATGATTGAATTATTTAGTTTAGAGGTTGACATGAAGACTGAACTAAATATTATCAGAGATAATCAAAAGCCTGAACATAAGTTTACTTAAATAACCAAACTTATATAAGAAAAGCAAACCCATTTCTTCAAACATTGTTCAACTTATAGATAAATATTAATATCATCATTATTAATATCCAACAGGCATAGTACCATCGAATAAAAACAAGGCACGAGCTCTGCGTGCCAAGATAAGCCAATATACAATGGAGTCAGGAGTCCTATTCAAAAAGGGGTATTTGATTCTCATGTTGCGATGTGTAGGACCTCTTCAGGCAAATTATGTCATTCGGGAAATTCACATGGGATCTTGCGGAATGCATGTGGTCCTAGAGCGGTAGTAAGAAAGGCAATGAGGCAAGGTTATTATTGGCCCACCATGCATGCAGACGCTAAGACAGAGGTAGATAAGTGTGGCTCATGCCAGATTCACTCTCCGATACCAAGACTTCCAAAAACGTTCATGACTTCCATCATGGCCCCGTGGCCTTTCTATCAGTGGGGAATGGACATACTTGGTCCGTTAACTCCGGCCAGAGGAGGAGCTAAGTTCGTAGTTGTGGCCATCGATTACTTCACCAAGTGGGTAGAGGCAAAGCCGCTGGTCAAGATAACGGGCAAGGAGATAATCCGTTTCGTGATGGACAACATCATATGCAGATATAGTCTCCCAAGAATCATTGTCACGGACAATGGGGCACAACTGGTAAGCGACCCCTTCAAAAGTTGGTGTAAAAGGTTTGAGATTCAACAAATGAATACAGCGGTAGCTCATCCGCAGGCTAACAGTTTAGTCGAAAGGGCAAACCGAAGCCTTATGGAAGGAATCAAAACCAGGTTAGGAAGGGAAAAAGCAGGATGGGTAGACGAATTGCCGAATGTACTATGAGCCCACCGCACCTCAATCAAGCAAAGCAACGGCGAGACCCCCTTCAGCCTAACCTACGGGAGTGAAGCGGTTATTCCGGCAGAAATAGGCATGCCATCTTACCGAACGTTGATGATTAGGGAAGAGTTCAACGAAGAAGAGTAACGGTTGAACCTGGACTTACTACAGGAACGAAGGGAAGCGGCCGCCATACGAGAAGCCAGATACAAGTCAAAAATGGAACAGTACTATAACAAGAAAGTACGCCCAGCGGGATTTAGGCCAGGAGAGTTTGTGTATCGAAGGAATGAGGCAAGCAAAGTGGAGGATCAAGGGAAACTGTGTCCTAAGTGGGAAGGCCCATACAGGGTTACAAAAGCGTTCGAAAATGGCTCTTACAAGTTGCAAACAATGGAGGACAAGATAGTTCCTCGGACTTGGCACGCGATCAACTTACGCAAATGCTATTTGTAGGTTTTATTATTTTATGAGTTCTGTATCTCTACACGTTATATTTGACTAATGAATGTGATAGCTCGTACTCCAAATTTCAATGGGGAGAGCAAATTTTCCTATGAATAATTGTTATAAACCATTCCGAAGGGCCTAGCCCCTCCGGATATGGAAAACCCACAGACAACTAAGTCACAGGGACTAATAAACCATTCCGAAGGGCCTAGCCCCTCCGGATATGAAAAACCCACAGACAACTAAGTCACAGGGACTAATAAACCATTCCGAAGGGCCTAGCCCCTCCGGATATGGAAAACCCACAGACAACTAAGTCACAGGGACTAATAAACCATTCCGAAGGGCCTAGCCCCTCCGGATATGGAAAACCCACAGACAACTAAGTCACAGGGACTAATAAACCATATTAATCGTGGTCATTCAATGTGATTGTAACTTACCATATGAAATGGTCAAAGCAGTTACAAGTCATTGAATTCATACCAGCGTGTTATTCATTCAATGTTCTGAACATTCAGCTAGCCCGCTGAGGTGCATCCCGCTGAAGGTTCAAACTGGACATACCCGCTGAGTGAGTTAGCCTGTTGAGGATACATCATCTGATGGATTATTCCCTGATGGTATCCTTCAGCTTACGCTGAAGCAATCCGACTGATGAATATCCTTCAGTCCAGAGTTACTCACTGAAGTTAATCAGCGACATGAATTTCCTTTTAACCACTATCCGAGTCAGGGTGTTCTGTGACCTATGGTCGTACACTCCGTACCTCCAGTCTTATTATCCGGTATGAACTGAACCCACAATTGAACTAAATTTCCAAAAATTATGTTGATCCACTTTAGTGATTTGTTTCTTGCACTCAACTTGGTTAATCGACGAACAAACACATGCAGTCATGCATTGACAATAACACGGGTTATCATAGTAACGGGTGTATCACAGACTATACCTAATTTGAGTCTACAAAATGTAAGTAAAAAAAAAACATTTTCCTACATCATGCATATATCTTGGAGATAGCAAAGAAATAGTACATCACAAAAAAATTAAACTTCAATTCAAATGACCCAAAAATTCAATCATAAATTTATAATATATATAACAAGGCTTTGTAGTTTTATTACTCAAATCTGAAGCAATTACATTACCCCCTTGCTGTAAGCAACCTGTTTTAAAGAACAAAATGCAAAAGCCAATGTGACTTAGTTAGAAAAAAGTGCTTAAATACTTACGACAACAAAGCTCACGGTAAAATCGAAAATAGTTTGTACATCCATTGACGACGACACAAAACAACAGAAACTTGACTTGGTGTAGCTAACTAAGGGGTTTGACCTGCATCATTGATGATTTAATATTGTCTCGTTCTGATTCCGTACCTTTTCTTGATGAGATTATACAGACGACGATCTTCATTATCCTCAATTCTTGTACCTTTTTTGTCCTAGATTCTTAGAGTTTTGTCTCCCTCAATTGTTATACTTTTTTGATTGCCTGTGGATATTGTCCGCGTAGATATCGGACGGGCCTCATATCCGAACGGGTCATACGGGTCTGGACGGGCGTACTACATCAACCTGAAAGGAGACAAAACATTAGACTCGATAAAGAAGGACAACTCTTCAAACTGTTGGATAATAACAAGCACCTATGCAACATCACTATCCCAGGAATTAAGGAGCGATGTCTCCAAGGTGTACGGACTCCCAAGGCAAAGGCTAGGCGTAGGTCGTCTCCTTCATTCCCAAGGTGTCAAGAACAGTACTTCCAAACAGTACTTCAAGTAGTATAAATACCCAAGCATTTACTACTTGAGAGGTAGCATTAATTTCACCACACACATTTATTACTCATAGCCCCTTCGGCTCTTACAAAAGTGCTTACTTTCACGTCCGAGCTTGGTCCTGAGACAACACCCGGGGCGAGCTAACGGGTTTTCTGTCTTACTTTCAGATACTTAGGTGGATTACTCGTCTAGAAGCGAGGGAACTCTCCTATTTCCTCTAGAACGGTAAATTACTTAAACAAATTGGCGCCATCGGTGGGACTTCTGATCTTATCTACCAAGAATGACTAGTCCCACAAGAGGTGAAGCTCCGGAGGGTCAAGACGATCGAGAAGGAACTCCCCCTCTAACAAAAGAATAAATCGAAGGGCACATATCCGCCATGAAGTCTATAATCAAAGAGCACAACAAGCGAAACAAAGCTAACCCGATACGGCTGAACTTCGAGTTAGAAGACCAAGACCCCAATGAAGATCGCATTGTGAAGGGAAAGGAGATTGATGATGAAGATTTAAGTAAGCCTTTCAAAGAAACATTAAAGACGCCCTTTACGCGAAGAATAATCGAGTTCTTTGGTCCAGAATATAGCATGACAACCAACATCGCATTGTAGAACGGGTCTACTGATCTGGCAGACCATTTGAATCGTTTTGTGGGGGCTGCGAACTCGGGGGAATGGCCCATGCCGGTATGGTGCCGAATGTTTCAGCAAACACTAGATGGGTCAGCCAGGGGATGGTTCGAGAGCCTTCCCCCCAATAGCATAGATGAATGGTGGAGGCTGAGAGAGGCTTTCACCACTAGATATTCAACCAAGAAAGCGTGTTTCAAAGAACCTCACGAAATCACCAAGATAGTGAGGAAAGCCCAATGAAACCTAACGGCCATTCAGAGGAATAAGATGGACTGTGGAGACAGGATTATCATTGGGTGCCCCCCTCCAATTTCGGAAGTTATGAAGATTTCATCATTCAGGGACTTCTGTTATGTCCCCAGAATTAGCAAGCATTTTGCTAGTAAGTGCCCAAGGACGGTCGAGGGAAATGATGAACATTTCAGATGAGTTCGTAAGGGTCGAGGAGACATCCGCTTGCGGAATTACCGCTGGGAGAATCCACGAGAATTCCATCCTCGATTGTCTTTTTCGGTCGGGTCACGAGACGTCACCAACGACTGACTTTGCCATCTGCCAGAAAGACGATCCGAGTACGGTCGGAAAGCTCGGATAAGATTTCGAACGGGCGACTATAGGCCATTCTACAAGGTCAGAGGACAACTTTCGGGAAGACACAGAGATTACAGAGCTCCGTACCCCCAAAGGGAGCAAACAAACAGACCCGTACCGATACTTTCATTAGATTCCTTGACGAAGTGCCCTAAAGAAATACTAGCAACGGAAACGCAACTGCAACTACCACCACCAAGACCTGTGGCTAATCCGTTAAGGACGGGCGACCCGAACAAATACTGTGATTATCACCAGGACAAGGGTCATCATACAAATGACTGTATCCAATTGAGAAAGCAACTAGAAATTGCCTTAGAATTAGGAAAGCTTAATCACTTGATGAAAGATCTAAGGCAGAGGGTGGAAAGGAGACAAAATAAAAACCCTCTGGTTTAGAAGGTAATTAACATGGTCAACGTTCACTCTTCTAAAAGGAAGAAACGAAAGGACCGCAAAGCAACGAAGTCTTGGATGAACACCCCTATCTCTTTCCCGTCAATTATGACAGATGATGCGTCGGACGAGCCGCTGATAATAGAAGCAGAGGTTGAAGGATATCTTGTAAGGCGGGTCTATGTGGACGAAGGGTCATCGGTGGAAGTCATGTTCGAAATTGTTCGAAACTTTCGGGTGAGAAAGTGAGGCACAGCTCAGGGAACCTTAGAACGGAATGGTAGGTTTTGCAAGGGAGGTAGCGAAACCCTTGGGGAAAATTGACCTGGAAGTATGCTTCGGGAATGAAGGGTTGAGTCGGAGGACATCAATGAAATTCATAATCGTCCGCGCACCCTCCCCTTACAATGTAATACTGGGGAGGCCAGGCCTGAAGATACTACATGTCATCCCATCAACTATTCATTCAATGATTAAATTTCCAACTCCAAAAGGAATAGCTACTTTGATCGCTCGAACAATCACAATTGCTGAATGCCGACTCAGAGAAGAGAAGCAGATGGTAAGGGAAGAAACGCCCCAAGAAGAAGAGGGCGTGGATGTTACCGAGCAGATAATTGTCAACCCCAGCTTTCCAGACCAAATGGTCACCATTGGAGGAAGACTCTCCAAGGGCTGTAAGGAGCAACTGAAAACGCTTTTGAAAGGCAACATGGAGGTGTTCGCTTGGGAACCTGCTGACATGACTGGGGTCCCTCGAAAGGTCATAGAGCATGCTCTCAATGTAAACCCTTCCCTAGATCCAGTATGTCAAAAGAGAAGAACCTTCTCCCTAGAAAAATATGGGGCAGTTACCAAGGAAGTAACCGAATGGATCAAAGCATGGATAGTCCGTCCGATCAAATACCCGACATATATCTCCAACCCAGTCTTAGTCAAGAAGTGTGACGGATCCTGGAGAATGTGCATCGATTTCAAAAACCTGAACTCGGCATGCCTAAAGGATTATTATCCTTTACCTAACATAGACTGCAAAGTCGAGGCGGTTATGGGTTTCAAGTACAAGTGTTTCTTGGATGCCTACAAAGCGTATCATCAAATCCAAATGGCAAAAGAGGATGAAGAAAAAACAGCTTTCTACACAGAGCAGGGAACATATTGTTATACGAAGATTTCGTTCGGTCTAAAGAACGCAGGGGCCACCTATCAAAGACTGGTAGACTCGACCTTCCAAAGCCAGATAGGAAGAAACCTGGAAGCATACGTAGATGATATGGTAATCAAAAGTAAAGAAGAGACAAGTCTCTTGGCTGATATTGCAGAGACGTCTAAAAGTTTTAAGACAATAAACATGAAGCTAAATCCCAAAAAATGTTCGTTTGGAGTAGAGGAAGGTAAATTTTTGGGGTACATGGTCACTTCGGAGGGAATCCGAGCGAATCCTAAAAAGACAAGAGCTATATCGGATCTTCACTCTCCTAAAACATTGAAAGAGATGCAAAGTCTCAGCGGGAAACTAGCTTCTTTAAATCGTTTCTTGGCCAAATCAGCCGAAAGGGCCCTCCCTTTCTTCAACACACTCAAAAATATAACGAAGGAGAGCAAGCACGAATACTGATGGACCACGGAGGCGGATGAGGCTTTTCAGCAGATGAAGAGACTGATCATGTCGCTTCCATCGCTGACACCACCTTTCCCGGAAGAGACGTTATACGCATACCTAGCGGTATCTAGGGAGGCGGTCTCCGCAGTACTCTTGACAGACCAGAATGGAAGGCAATGTCCCGTACAATATGTGAGCAGAACACTAAACGAGGCAGAGAGGAACTACTCCCCGTTGGAAAAACTAGCTCTTTCATTGATTAACATGACAAGAAGGCTAAGGAGATATTTTGAAGCTCATCCGGTAAAGGTCATCACGGATCAGCCAATCAAAAACATACTCAGTAGGACAGAAGCTTCGGGGAAGCTAGCAAAATATGCAGTAGAGATAGGAACATACAAAATCTCCTTCATACCGCGGAATGCAGTAAAGGGTCAAGTCCTAGCAGATTTCCTTTCTGACGCCCCAGATGGAGAAAGGGAAGATGAATATTTTCAGAGTCCGGAGGTCTCTCCGGGGATAGACGACACAGAGGCATGGACCCTTTACACTGATGGGGCGGCCAGTTCAAAAGGCTCAGGAGCCGGTCTTATTTTAACTGGACCTAGTAGAGTGGAATATGCTTATGCCCTCTGGTTAATATTTGCCAGCACAAATAACGAGGCAGAATATGAGGACTTCCTTGAGGGCATACGTACTAGCGCGAATGAAGATGTCCTGCTGGATAGAGGTTAAGGTAGATTCAAGCTCGTGCAGTCTGATTAATGGAATGTATGAAGCTAGCAACGTTCAATGATCAACTACCTAGCCAAAGCTAGAAAGTAATCTGAATTTAAGACCTTCTCCATTGAAACATACCAAGAGGAAGTAATCAGAAGGCCGATGTATTGAGCAAGCTAGCCACCGTGCCATTCCACAACCTTACCAAAGAGATATTGGTCGAGGTCCTGAATGAACGGTCAACGGAGGTCCAAGAGGTACAGACTATAGTAGAAGAGGAGGGTGATAACTGGATGACTCCATCATCAAATACTTGGAGGAAGGCATAGTACCATCGGATAACAACGAGGCACGAGCTCTGCGTGCCAAGATAGGCAAATATACAATGGAGTCATGAGTCCTATTCAAAAAGGGGTATTTGACTCCTATGTTGCGATGTGTAGGACCTCTTCAGGCAAATTATGTCATTCGGGAAATTCACATGGGATCTTGCGGAATGCATGTAGGTCCCAGATGCGGTGTAAGAAGGCAATGCAGACAGGTTATTATTGGACTCCACCATGCATGCAGACGCAAAAACAGAGTAGATAAGTGTGACTCATGTCAGATTCACTCCCCGTTACCAAGACTCGAAAACATTCATGACTTCCATCATTGGCCCGTGGCCTGTCTCCTCAGTGGGGAATGGATCTTACTGGTCGTTAACTCCGGCCAGAGGGAGGAGCTAAGTTCGTAATTGTGGCCAGTGATTACTTTACCAGTGGGTAGAGGCTAAAGGCTGGTCAAGATACCGGGAAGGAGATAATCCGTTTCGTGTTGGAACAAATCATATGCAGATATGGTCTCCCAAGAATCATTGTCACGGACAATAGGGCACAACTGGTAAGCGAGCCCTTCAAAAGTTGATGTAAAAGGTTTGAGATTCAATAGATGAATACAGCGGTAGCTCATCCGCAGGCTAATGGTTTAGTCGAAAGGGAAAACCGAAGCCTTATGGAAGGAATCAAAACTAGGTTAGGAAGGGAAAAGCAGGATGGGTTGTACGAATTTACTGAATGTATTATGGGCCCAGCACCTCAATCAAGCAATGCAACGACGAGACCCCTTCAGCCTAACACGGGAGTGAAGGGTTATTCCGACCGAAATAGATGCCCGTTCCTACCGAACGGTTGATGATTGGGGAGTTAAGAAGCAGAGCAAGCTTGACTGGACTTACTACAAGAACAAAGGGATAGCGGCCGCCTTAACAAATAAAATAAAAGAGAAGCCAGCTTAACGTCAAAATGAACAGTACTACAACAGAAGTATGTCTAGCGAGATTTTAGGCCAGGAGTGTGTGGTCTCGAAGGAATGAGGCAAGCAGAGTGGAGGATCAAGGGAGCTGGGTCAAGTGGGAAGGCCCCATACAGGTTACAGAAGGTTCAAGAATTGGCTCTTTCAAGTGCAAACCATGGTGGACAAGATAGTTACTCGGAGTGGGACGCGATCAACTAACGCAAATGTTATTGTAGGTTTTATTATTTTATGAGTTCTGTATCTCTCAGTTATATTTAAACTAGTGACTGTGATGCTCGTACTCCAAATTTCATGGGGAGAGAATTTTCGATGATTGATTTGTTATAACCACTCGGATATGGAAAAACACCACAACCACTAAGCACAGGGACTATTAAACATTCCGAAGGGCCCTAGCCCTCTGTTTGGTCAACCTCAGACAAAATGTCACAGGGACTTAATAAACATCCGAAGGGCCTAAGCCCCTCCGTTATGAAAACCCAAGACAACTAAGTCAAGGACTATTAAAAACCCATTCGAGGGCCTAGGCCCTCCAGATCTGGTAAACCCTTCAGAACTACTAAGTACAGGGATGATAAACCATTGTGAAGAGGGCTAGCCCCTCGGATATGGAAACAACCCACCAGACAATAAGACACAGGGACTAATTTAAACCATTTGGAGGGCTAGCTCGGATATGGAAAACCACAGACAATAAGTCACTGGACTAATAAAATTCCGAAGGGCCTCGCTACCGGCTATGTGAAAACCCTCCAGACCACTAAGTCACTAAGGACTAATCAACCATTTCGAAGGGCTAGCCCCTCGGATATGGAGAACCCAAGACAACTATGTCCACTGACTTTAACCATCCGAAAGGCGCCTAGCCCTCTCAGATATGGTAAAACCCTCAGACTATAGTCTAGGGATGATAAAACCATTGCGAGGGCCTAGCCCCTCTGGATATGGAAAAACCCACAGACAACTAAGTCACAGGGACTAATAAACCATTCGAAGGCTAGCCCCTCGGATATGAAAACCACAGAAATAAGTCACTGATATAAACCATTCTGAAGGGACTAGCTCTCCGGCTAGGGTAAACCCACAGAACACAATTACAAGAAAAAATGTCACAGGCCTAATAATCATACAAAGTGCTTAGCCCTTCCGGGACATAATAAATCCGAGACCGTCACAGGGATCTGGTTTCAAAGCGAAGGAATTTAGGCGGCTGACCGAAGGACAAACCTGCAGATAATGGATTAATCCAAAAAAAAATCCTAGGGACCAAGATTGCCAAGTAGGCAGCATGAAATTAAGACATATCGGTAAAGGGGAAGCACTCTGATGAGGATACAAATATATATAAACCCATAGGAGAAAGTCACAGCACTTAGTCGACAATGTCACATACATGTTTGGAAGTATCAAAAGTGACCTACTTATTCATATATGTCCAAAAGAAATTCATCTACTCATTAGCCCCTTGGGGCACATATTTAGACTATCAGGAGCTTGGGAGGATGGATTAACTTTGTCGGGGCGTCTTGGGGAGGAGGTGAGGATAATCTTCAGGAGCTCTGACGGCCGACGAGGAAGACCAGAAATCTTATTACGAAAAGAGATAGGTTTGTAATAAGCTTGTTCATACTCGACAGTTTCTTTGTATCTGAGTGAGTGCATCAAAACCTTGGGACCTCCATTAATACATCCATAAGGTCCTCATCAGGACCGTTTTCAGCGTAAGGCCTTTGGCCCACCCGGCCTGAATGGCTAAGTTGAAAGGAATAGACAAGCTCTCCTTGTACTCATGGCTGTTCAAAAGACGCCTGACAACTGTAGGAAGGAGCTTCCCAATGGAATCAGTTTTCTCTTTTTCAAGGCACCCAAGCTTAGACACACGCCTCTCATTCTCAACAGCCCTCTCGTTAGATACCCTGTCGGAAAAGACCAAAGCGGAATCTTTCCTAGCAAGTTCAGCTTCCAATTCCTTAATGTGAGAGGCTTGGTCAGCATTACAGCCTCCATATATCCCTCTCCCGCTTTAGAGTTAATAACTTCTCCGCGCAAGACATGTGCTCTCGGGACTTGCTGATATTCTGTTGGACAAAGTGGTTGTATAAATTAGAAATGGGTAACGTCCGTACCGGCGTGCCTCAACAAGTTGCCTATTACATCTGCCATCTTTTCTTTCAGGGCTAGATGGGCATCATAAAGAGCTTCAAATCAAAGGAGAGCATCAGTTTAAGCCATGGCCCCTCGGGCAATACTAAACCAAGCCCTTTTCATGGCAGTATTATTGTCATAAGCATTAATCTCCTCTCTAACAGCAGGGGGGGCCAAATGTGTCAACAATTCCCTGCATTCCTCAGGAGTGTCCACTCGAGACCTTCGGTGGATGGTCCATTCGGGAACATAAACAGAACCAGGACGGGAGATCGGCATGATCTCCTAACAAATAAAACCAAGTTAGGAAAATACACAAAGGTATACGCAAGAAAAGAAATCTCGAAGGATATACAAACATACCAGCTAGGTTAGAGCGGACCTATGGAACAAGGTTTGGCAACCTCTTTTCAGATTCTGGGAGGGAAAGGACTCTCAAGTCAGCTTGGTTCATCGGGCAGGTGAGTCGCAACCATTCCATAACAAAAAAATATCTCTCCGTATCTACTGCACTCACGAAGATTTCGTCGTGATTTACAGTATCATTATGAGTGGTGGTTAGCAGAATCGTGATGAAGGACCTGACCTGTTCATCTTCTCGAGACTCGCAGTTTCACGCATCGTCAACATTTTTAGCAGAACAGGAGGGATTGGGTGGCGAAACAGTTCGAGAGACTAGCAGAAGAGGCTCCTCAGTAGTTCTCCTCCTCAGCTCGACGAACAACACAGAAACTTTAGCTCTTCGGCTTCCCTTTCGAACCTTCTCCACCAGCAGGCTCCTTTTTCTCTTGGCTCGCTATCTAGCGGGGCCGTAGGGCTTTCCTTTCCCTTAATTGCACCATTTTGGGATAGGTAATTTCACTTCCTTTAATGGGCAGTCTTTCAGATGAGATGGTTAAAGGTAAAGGACCAGTGGTATGTGGGGTAATAGCATCTCGAGCAGAAAGGGCATCACCCTGTTCGATAGTAGCACCATCCAAGAAGGGAAATCGTAGATCCTCAGACATCGGGACAGACTGCAAAGGGAGAAAAACGATACAGGAAAAAGGAAAAAAGCTACCTCCAACAAAAAAGGGAGGGGTCATAAATAAATAATAATAGGTCATTACCGTTTCCCTCGGTATCTTTGAAAATTGGAAGAAATCCAGAGAACTCCCAAGTGGTGGCCAACCCGGCGTGAAAAAGTAATTCGGAAGGTACGGGTCTAATATCGATACTTTGATCGGTCAATGTCACAACATCAGAGGCGCGGAAGCCATCGGTAGGAAGAGGATCATGTATGTAGAAACTCGTGATGCTCCAAGCTATTGCTTGAGGAATAACTCTTCGATTCTAGAAAGAAAAAACCTTTTCGTCACTTTAAACCGGAAGGTCTCGTTTAAAAATCTTCCACCGGATCCCGGACCCAAACCTCCTTCAAAAGGTAACCAATCCCTTGTTTGCCGAATTTTATAAAATACTCGAAACAGTAGAGGGACAATGTGTAGACTCCGACAATCTCCTCGAACAGGTTAGCCGAGTCCATACTTTAGGACTGAACTGAGCGTGAGCACACGGAAGTGGTCAAGACAGCCTAAAAGGAAAAAAAAAAAAACTCAAAAAGGGTGGAAAACGGCACCCTAACTCCAGAAAAACTCAAAATCTTGTCCGTAAGACCTATAAAGTCATCCGTTAACCTTATCCATAGTCCATTCGGCAGGTAAGGTGCAAGGGTGCAAATCTAGGGGAATGTTATGCTTTGAAGGCAAAGCCTTTACCTCCTTGGCAGTCATAGTAGATGAGTCAGGAATGGCATGTCGACCTTAACAGGAGGAGACCTCACGTTTTTGATCCTCTTCAGATATGTTTTCACAAGATACCGGAGGGGACAATATCAAAAATCAAAGGAAGGAGTATTACCTGAAACGCGAAGAAGCAAAAAGAGAAGGGACGTTCGGCTTAGACTTTTCACGCAGTAAAAAGAAGGCGGTGGGTATTTATAGGCAAAGCATCGGGTTTGGGCCGGGGAAATGTACACAGTGGAAAGGCCAATCTTGAACCTCCGGTGACAAGATGCGTGCCCGTGTCCAGTCCAGATGAAAAGGGGCGAAAGCAAGTAATGAATTTTAACCCACTGTAATTATGGGTTTTGTCCCATATTCATCAAGGAAGGCGTTTTTTTTATAAAAAAAAAAGATGAAAACGGAGAGGACGAAAGCAAAAGTAGGGGTTCCGGTCCTTTCAATTGAGCACTTTTAAGTATCACTCTAATAGTTTGTGACTATTAAAGTAATACTGGGGGGACATGTCCGCATAGATACCAGACGGGCCCCATATCCAAATGGGTCATACGGGTCCGGACGGGCGTACTACATCAACCTGAAAGGCGACAAAACATTAGACTCGATAAAGAAGGACAACTCTTCAAACTGTTGGATAATAACAAGCACCTATGCAACATCACTATCCCAGGAATTAAGGAGCGATGTCTCCAAGTGTCCGAGCCGAAGGCAAGGGCTAGGCTGTAGGTCGTTTATCCTTCATTCCCAAGGTGTAAGAACAGTACTTCAAAAGGTTTATTAAATTAAAGAAGCTATAAATACCAAGCTACTGATTACACCACACACACACATTTATTACTCATAGCCCCTTCGGCTCTTACAAAAGTACTTACTTTCACGCCCGAGCTTGGTCCTGGGACAACACCCGGGGCGAGCTAACAGGTTTTCTGTCTTACTTTCAGATACTTAGGTGGATTACTCGTCTAGAAGCGTGGGAACTCTCCTATTTCCTCTAGAACGGTAAATTACTTAAACAGATATCACCTTAGCAGAGACATTATTGACATCTATGTTAAAGCAAACCTTAATTTTCTGCTCACCTGCAGGGGCTGCTGGAACGCCATGAAGAATGATCGAGTCAAGGAAGATGTTTTCTTTAGTTTTAAGGCTCTCTCCTTGATACACATCAACTACCACTATAACATGGTTACCGAAGGCTGTAATATAAACATATTCCCTGTTGGCAGGTATCGGTGTGTTCCTTGGGATCATGACATTCATAATATCACCATGGATTATGACGCCAAGAGAAAGAGGAGTCACATCTAATAGTTCCAAATCTTTCACCTTTTTGTTCCCATAACCACTTAAGTTTGCAGCCCAAACTGCTGCACCATACGCCACAGCTTCATCAGCGCAAATGCTCTTGCATAGTGGTTTCCCATCGGATAAATTCACGAGCAGTTGTTGTACCTTTGGAACCCGTGTCGATCCACCTACAATAACAACATTATCAATATTATTCTTGTGCATATTCCCATCTCTTAAGCAGTTCTCCACATGCTCAATGCACTTAATGAAGAAAGTAGCATTTAGCTCCTCAAATGTTGTCCTTGTTATTTCCATCGAAAAGTCAATTCCCTCGTACAAGGAGTCTATTTCAATTGATGTTATAGTTGTTGACGACAAATCCCTCTTTGCTTTCTTACATGCTACTTTCAACCTCATTATTGCTCTTGCATTTTAACTCACATCCTTGTTTTCTTTCTTCCTAAATTCTTGGACACAATAATTTACCATTGCATGGTCAAAGTCTTCACCGCCCAAATGAGTGTCACCGCCGACTGCTTTAACGGTAATGGTACCAATCTTTCTTATAATAAGAAGAGAAACGTCAAGCGTTCCTCTACCCATATCAAATATGAAAACATTTTTATCATTAGGATAGTTTATGTCAGCTCTCTTATCAAGACCATATGCAATTGCTGCTGATGTTGGCTCATTAATCAAACGCATGACATTAAGGCCAACTAGTTTACCAGCAGCCTTGGTTTCCTGCCTTTGCTTGTTATTGAAATATGCAAGGACCGTTATCACTGCATCTGTGACTTTTGTTCTAAGGTATGCTTCAGCAGTTTCTTTCAAATTTTTTAGAATCAAGGCAGATATGTCTTGAGGTGAAAATTTCTTTTGTTGTAACTCGTGTTCAAATACAAGCAATGGCTTCCCCCCAGACCCTTCAATTACCTTAAAAGGCCATGACTCGATGTCCTCGTGCACTTTAGTGTCATTGAATCGGCTTCCCATTAGACGTTTAACATCTAAAAGAAATTCACAACAAACTAAAGATTAGGATACTAAGAGAAGTGTAAACTCCTAAAAAAATTATAGTTGCTCACAGAATAGGGATACAAACATACTCACTGAAAACAGTGTTTTTAGGGTTCCTGTTTATTTGATTTTTTGCAGCCTCACCAACCAGAATTCGTGTACCATCCCAAGCAACACATGAGGGTGTAATCTTGTTACCTTGCTCATTTGGAATGATCTCAACACGGTCATGCTTAGCAAACGAAGCCGCCACACAAAAGTATGTTGTTCCAAGATCAATACCTACTGCAGTTCTACCTGTTGGTTTGGACATCTTGAAACACCTGGAAATTAAACTAAATGTATTATGGGACATACGTAAAATATAATGACATTATGGATCGAAAAGAGACTTAGAAAAAGGTTTACCTGTTTCGTCCCTTTTCTATGATTTTGTTACACAATCAATTAATAAATCGTGAGATCCGGTTGAGATCATCATATATATATATATATATATATATATATTAATATATATATATCTAATATTTATAATATATTAATAATATATATATTTATCTTCACTATGAATTGTGTCCTAATCAAACTATTAGATCAAGGCTGTCAAAAACTCGGGTGTTTTATAACGTAAGATCGCACGATCTTACGTTTGCTCGCACCTGATAAAATCGTATAGGATCGGTGTAGGATCGCATCAGGGTAGGTGTAAGTAGGATCGAAACTCGCACTTAAGATCGTAGATAGAGTGTCGATAGAGTTTACCAAATTACCAAGTTACTAAACTTACTGACCCCCCTTACATACTTACTAGCCCCCAATATTTTTTTAGACCCAAAAAAGAAAAAATACGAGTTTCGTGATCTCAGTAACAAGTATTGACGTTTATTTAAAGATTTTTAATCAATAAATCCTAATTATTACTTTCCCAAATAGAAATTACATGAAACAAATTAGGGTTCTTCTTCTCATGTTCTAGTTACCTGAAGCAAAAAGTTTCTTACAGGTAATTGTTTTTTTTTCTTTTACCTTTTCTTAGTTTTAACTATTAACCTTTAAGTTTTAATTTAAACAGCTTAATTGTAGTGATACTAGTGATGTACTTTGTTTTGAGACGTTTATTACGCATGTTGTGTAATTTTATTCCGCTAAATTGTGAATGTGACGATGAAAACTTGACTTTTTTTTGTTTTACTTTTACTTTGGTATTTTAAATTTGAACTTCGACATTTTTAAGAGGATATTATATATATTTATCTTTGATGATGAGTAAAAATAAAAATTGTTTAACTCGTTTATCCGTTGCTTATAGAACATGATAAATTGGTAGGATCTTATGATCTCGATCCGATCTTACGATCTCGATCTTGCAAAGACAAAACGATCCCAGGTGGGATCGCGATCTTGACAGCCTTGATTAGCATATTTACATATTATTATTTTAATGGTTATATAATATTAGTCCTTATAATTTACGTTTTGTTTTGGTTTATAACCTCAAACTTTATTTGAGGTAGCACGTTATATTAATTATTAAACAAAACTGATCATAGTTTCAAACTCGCTAGTTGAAATATCATTGGGCTAATGACTTGAAAATATATCTGACTTGTTAATTTTTTTTGTTTCGTTTAATATCTTTTATTTTATTTTTTCTATTTAAAACGAACTTTTAAGGTTACCGTGCTAAACCATTAGAAGGTTACCGAATGAATTTTTATTTTTATTTTTTAATTCCAACAAAGCCTCCATCTCACACTCCTAAGCCATATAGCCTCCACCTCACACTCCAAAAGCCACATAAGCAAGGCAGATACAAGAATTTGGATTACGTGTGGCACAAGTTTTTGTTTAGTTCGTTTCACGAATAGTTTTTAGCTTTAATTGTACATTAAGTTGTAATGTTTTGTTGTTAAAAAAATTGGAAAAAAATTAAAAGTCGCCTTATAGTGGCAAAAATTCGCATGTAAGTCGTCAGAGAGAGAAAGCTGATGTGGCAGAGTAAAATGCAGGGCGCAACCTATAACCATAGTGACCAGCCTAAGTGTTTTAAAGAAAATAAATTCAAAAGTCCATAACCACTCCTATCCCTATTATCTATGTACTTCTACTTTGCAGTAAAAATTAGACAAAAAAAATTAAATAAAATGACAAAGTCAAAAAGTTATGCAAAAAGTGAAAACCACTTCTTCCACCTTATCACATTCTTCTTTTCTTTTACTTCAAAACTCAAAAATCTTGCTCTTCTTTGTATATATTTTTCAAATTTTGTGCATCTCTAACTTCAAACTACACGTAGCACTTTCAAAGAACTAGCGATTTCAAGAAAATATTACAGTTCACCGGCTAAAACCATGTGTGACACGTACCACAAGTGGCCGCCACTTAAATCCATCCCTGCATATAAGACACTAGTTTACCTGCTTAAACCTTTGTCTTCTTGGCTCTTAGAATTACATACGAATTCATCATCTTTCCAAAATCCAAAAAATCCATAAATACCTTAGATTAAGAAAATCTTTAACTTTTTCTTACCAGACACAAACCCACAAATTTTTTAAGGGCTTCAACATTTTTCAAGAGGAAAAGTAAAAAAAGCAAACTTTCGTTTATTCAAAACTTAATCTAAATCTATCAAGAAAATTTCTAAACTTACGATGATTAGTGTAGTGATTATGTTTTTTTTATTTTTATTAAAAACTTTATATGATTATGTAATCATTATTCCTTTTACTTTTTTTTCAGCCAAAGCTATTCACACTATTGACGTTTTCAAATTACACACTTGATTGATGTGTGATTTGACACTCAAGTGTAAGTACTATATGTTTTGATATTTATATTATATTCGTATATATTAACGTTAAGACACTTTAAACATTTTAGGGTAAATTACACCGTTGGTCCCTGTACTTCACCCTGTTAGCCCGTTTGGTCCCCAGATAACACGGACTCTCATTCGGAGTCCCATTTTGACATTGTTTTTACCCGTTTGGTCCTTAAAGCCTGGTTATGCCTAACGACGGTTATCTTTGTCGTTATCTTGGCCACGTCGCCCTTCTACCGAAGGGTACAATCGTCTTTTTAGTTTTATTTTTGGTTGCACGTTTGGTCTCTGACCCTTAGGATACTACAGTACCGTTTACTGTTCCATTTTTTTGTCGTTTTGCGCTCGCGCGTTTGGTTCCTCAGGTCTATTTTTCTCTATGCCTATATATATTCCCGTCTATTCCTATTTCCACCGAACTTGTCATAAAACCAGATTGCCACCTTATAAATAAATTGTTACAATCCTACTCTTTTAAAAAATGACCTTTATCGAGGAGATTGCAAAGGATGCAAAGCTTATTAAAATTGAAGATCAATTGCTAGTCTTAATCAAGAGACATGTGGAGACTGAGTTGATGCTTGAGGAGAAGTTTCAAGATCTATGTGAGGATGTGTCTAACTTTGTTAAAGAAAGCGAAGACATGGTAAAGAAGGTTGAGAGGTTAAGTTATAAGGATGTGGCAAAGAAAACTGTTCATTTGTTGAGACGTGGGCAAAATCGTGATTTGTATAAGATGACGCATATCCAGATGATGGTGAATGAATCTTATCTTAGTGTTTGTGAGAAGCATACCTTTGTTAGTAAGATGAATTTAGGGACAATATGTTAGGTTTTGGTTGGAATTTGGTTTGCAGTGGTTTACTTGTTTAGTCGTTTTTTAAATATGTAATTATGGTTGTTACCATATTTTAAGGTTTAGAAATGATATGTATTGTTTGTTATGCACTTGATTAACTAGTAGTCAAAGTAGTATTCTTTTTGAAACTATCCAACTTGATCAAGTAGAAGGAGGATAATCAAATATCCCTTGTTCGTCCCTAACCTGGGTCATTGGAACCCAAATTGAGTTGTAAAAGTCAAAATTTATTGAAACATCAACATACAAAAGTAGTCAATGCTAAAGACAACACAAAACTATGCAATGCTGTATAAGTCAGATTTTAATGATATTACTTTATTGTCAATAACATACGAAAGAACAACATAGAACATAATAGAATAACAACATCATCCATTTAAAGTTTCTTCATGGCTAAACAAATTCCCTTTTTTTAAAGGTACGCATCTAAGATTCGTTGATGTGTAGCATTAATTGTTGGCGCATTTCCATCTCGCGATGTTCAACTTCCCTGAAAAAATTGATAGCTTTTCATGCACGCATACCCTTTTTAACCTTTAACTCGTCAATAATTCCCCGCCTTTTTTTCAAACTTTTGTCAACATCTTTCACAACATCCAACAGTTTTCATGCTATTTGATTGTCGTTCGCAACCTCCCGTTGCATTTGCACAACCCAGATAAGAGCATAAGTTTTGTGATTTTACAGCTTGTTTTAGTTTTTGTAGATGACCACCCATTTGTGAACCTTCAAGATCTATTTTTGAAGTTTCTATGCATTTGGGTTTCATGTTTTTTTTTGGAAGATGAACCCGTTTCTAAACCTTCAAGATCCATTTTTTAAGTTTCTATGCTTTTGCGTTTCATTTTATTTTTGGAAGATGAAACTTGTGATCTAGCATGCTAATTTATATAAGAGTTTGTGTTAAGGGTTATGACGTTTCCCGTTCTAAAAAAGGGTTATGATGTCTCATACCCATGAACGAAGGGTTACGATGTTTCGTTCATCCCTAAACTTATTTTATTAGTGCATACTTGGTCCCTGAACTTAGTGTTCCCTATCATATATTTTCCTGCCAATTCTACAAATTAATTGCAATGTATCGAGCCGTGTGACAAACAGTCAGATGCATTACAACAAATTATGACACTACATGTCTTGCATTTGGACCGTCACTTGCATTATATTTCCTTTGTTATTTAAGAGGTGATTGATGACATCAAATAACGTCAATTTTATAGCGTCATTTATCCCATGTTATTAACCCATTTTGTATATTAAATGCAAATAATTGTTATTTAATCGTTTATACTTGAGAATTACAGTAATTATGGAGTAATTGGTGAAAGTTAGCAAAAGGCGCGCATTCTGGAGCTTAAATGATAATATTTTGAAGATTACTATTCTAAAGACCAATACGCCGTATCCATCAAGGAAGATACGGCGTATATGTGCATGCACTCACCAAAGACCATAGAGGAATAAAGCTCAATACGCCGTATCTAGAGATACTCAATACGCCGTATTCAAGATAGAGTATGTGAATATTCTGGAAGATATCAAGCGTGGTTCCTACTCCAAGAAATCCCCAATACACCGTATCCAATCCTTGGATATGTTGTATCGAACCGACTTCCAGACCTTATAAATAGAAAACTTAAAAACGAGTTTTAAGTGTGCTAAATCATATTCTCGATACCTAAACCATAAAAGTCAATTTTCAGAGGAGAAAAAGAGCAGAAGAGGTCGAGTAACGTTACCAATTCCATAGAAGACAACGTGTAATTCTATATACTTTAGTAATCGTTCAGTTTTTGGTATCATTCGTTAACTCGGTTAGTTTACCTTGGCTAAATAATTGCTTTTGTATTCATTATGACGTTTGAAGGCTAATACCTTCGGGTATTAGCCATTATTATGAAAATTTGAATGTTTGGTATATGTGTATCTTGATCTCTTGATTTATCGTTGAATGCTTGTTTATGTTTATCAATTTATACTTGTTTACGCGCTTTTGTATGCGACCTATCATTCAACTGGATCTAGTGACATAGACCAAGTAGATCTAGAGTCCGGGATAGCTCTCCATATGGTAATTTATACATCTAGAATCATAGTTACACAAATATTGTCCTTCTAAGTCTGTGTCTAGGATACGCTTCGGGCTTAACTAGTTAATTAGATATTTCTAATGGTTTATTGATCGTGTTGACTAGCAGGTGACCTAGATAATTCAACAAGTAACGTTCTGATTCCATTGGATAGTTGGACAAGTGGAAAACTAGTGTATAAATTACCATTAAGCAGTAAGTGGGTAAAGTCTCTATGAGCTAGGGTTTAACAAGATCACCATTGCTTTAATCCCTAAGATAGATTATAATCAGCAAATAAGGATGGTTTATGCGGATACTTTAATTGTGACAGAATTAATGTGTCTAGGTCTTAGGATGATGTAACGCCTACGTCTTAAGAATGATATGCCCCCTCGAGAGAAGAAATCATTGCACTTAATAAACAAACCAACTTTTTAATCGGATTAATAATGGTTAATACAGTTTTATTATATTTGGCTCGACCGCTCTTTTGTCTTTTGTTAATTAGCTTGCGTGGGTTAAAGTGCCTTGAATTGATTGTAGTCACCAACTAAACCATGCCAATCTCTCAGGATGAAAACCCCATTTTTCCGTTAGAATTAGGATTTAAACTGACATAGGTTTAGAATAGAATAGAATTAACATAGATTAGATAACCAATATATTAATTAAAACGATAGATTTAACCTCGCTTCATGTGTTCGACACCCTACTTACCATGAAACTACTACCGATCGGGTACACTGCCCGTTAAAGTGTTGTTTTTGGTTTAGTCGGCAAAATATAAATTTAAAACTTGAATCAATAAAATAAACACCACACAACGACACATTAAGTTTTTGGCGCCGTTGCCGGGGAGTGAAAATTAATCTTGATTTTTATTTGATATTTTGGTTTTTAACATTAGATTAGATCTAACCCTTAGGATTAGTGTAATTTAGATTAGTGTCTATTCTTGTATATTCTGTAAATTTTGTATATTTGTCTTTAATTGTTTGCTTGTATATTTGTGTGTTTAATTGTTTTCATATTTAATTGTTTTTCTTAATATACTGTTCTGGTCAACAGATTAATACGGCGTATCCACTTCTATCGGATACGGCGTATCCAATTCTCTGTCCAATACAGCATATTCATTCAAACAGATTAATACGGCGTATCCACTTCCATTGGATACATCGTATCGATCATCTAGAACAGAAACTGAAATCTTGGTTTTCCTATTTTGATTTTCGTGCCAATTTTTTTCCAGAACAAATCCTACTGATTGTTTATCCCTTGTTTCAGGTAGTGCATGACAAGGAGTTCTACAAATGAACTATTTAAACCTTACAAAGAACCTGCACGAGAATTTCGATCATCAAGGAAACACTTTAAGACTCTAAGTCTTGACGAATTGAGATCGCCTGATTTTAATCTACTTTCTGACCAAGAATACTCGAAGGAAGAAGAAGTGGAAGCAATAGCAGAAACCATGGAGCAATACATGAGCAAGACCCGAACGGACTATGGATCGAGAGTCGCTAAGACCAAAATTGATAACAAAGATCAATTTGAACTGAAAGGCCAATTTCTTAAGGAGCTTCGAGAAAACACATTCAGCGGTTCGGATAATGAGGATGCAAATGAACACATTGAGAAAGTTCTCAAAATCATTGACTTATTCCATGTTCCTAACATCACTGAGGATCAACTAATGCTCCGAGTCTTCCCTATATCCTTAACTGGAGCCGCAAGTCGTTGGCTAAGAAATAAACCAACTGGTTTGATCAAAACTTGGGAAGATCTTAAGACTAAGTTTTTGAACAAATATTGCCCACCTAGTTGAACTGCGAAGAAAATAGAGGAAATCAATAACTTTCAGCAAGAGCCAGATGAAACCCTTTATCAAGCTTGGGAGCGCTTTAAAGAACTCTTGAAGAAGTGTCCTCAACACTATTTGACTGAGATGTCAGAGGTAATGTGGTTGCTACAATGGGTTGGATGATTCCAACACTATCTATCTTGACTCAAGATTGCCGTTCTAATCTGTGCCGTTCCAACTAAGACAGTTGAAGATGCTAAAAAGGCCATCCAAGAAATGGCAGAATACTCTCAAAAATGGCATAATGGAACATCTAGAGGAAGAAGTACTAAGACTTCTGACGGGCTGGCTGCTATACAAGCACAACTCAACAATCTAGGAAGAGAGATCAAGAAGGTGAATGAGAAAGTTTATGCTGCTCAAGTAGGATGTGAACAATGCAAAGGACCCCATTACACCAAAGATTTCCCACTAAAAGAAGAAGGGAAAACCTTGGAAGAATCTTACTACATGCAATTTGGTGGACCTTTTCAAGGTAGGGGATATAGAGCAACAGCTCTAGGGTACTATCAGAGGAACAACGCAAACCCTGCGTACCAAGAACGAAGGTAATCTATGGAAGATACCCAGAGCAGATTCATGAGTGAATCAGCAAAGAGACACGAGGAAAACTCTAACTTGATCAAAGAAATCAGCGCTACGACAGATGCTGCCATAAGGAACCAAGGAGCATCAATCAAAACTTTAGAAATTCAAATCGGGAAAATGAGCAAGGTACTATAGGAAAGAGGATTTAAAAGCCTACCAAGCTCAACTGAAACAAACACGAGAGATCAAGTCAAGTCGATTTCAACCACCATTGAAGCTGATTTACACTCGATACGCCGTATTGGATCATCCTAATACGCCGTATCCACTGGACAGAATAGTAAACTGTTGTACAAGTCAAGACAAACGACGATTCCTTTTCCAAGTCGTTTAGATAATCATTACTGTGAAGAAGAAGAGGGGAACTATGAACCAAAATTCACGAAAGCTTATGGAGCTTCACATATCAATAACACCATACCTCGAAAGGAGAAAGACCCAAGAAGTTTCACTTTACCTTGCTTTATTAGTAATACTTGCTTTGACAATGCCCTTGTTGACTTAGGAGTTAGCGTTAGTGTTATGCCTCTCTCGACCTACCTTAACTTAGGATTAGGCGAATTAGCTCACACTAGGTTGACAGTGGAATTGTCAGATAGGACAGTGAAATATCCAAAGGAATAGCTGAAAACGTACTAGTTGGAATTGGTAAATTTAATTTCCCAGTAGACTTTATAATTCTTGATATGCCCGAGGATATCAAAGTGCACTTGATCCTCGGAAGACCATTTTTGTCTACCGCCCGTGCTAAAATTGATGTTTACAAGAGAAAGATTACTTTAAGAGTTAGGGAAGAAAATATTATTTTCAAAAGTGTTAAACCTGTTAGTAGTTTAATTAAGAGGGTCTACATGTTAAGTTTGAGAGAAAGAATGGAACTTGATTTAGAAGCTAGGCGTATGGGAGAAACTTTGGTGTTAAATAGATCATTATACCCTTTATTGGAAGATTACATTGAATTAAATGATCTAAATGAACCATATGAGCTTAGAGAAATCAAGGAGATGATTTGATGCCCACCATTGAGGAAGGTGGGGTAATTGAGGAATTTAGAAATAGGGATGAAGATCTTGATACTGGAATTGATGATTACCCTAGTTATTGTGACTCTGATAAGAAAATCCACATAGGTTGTGCTCACAACTTAAAGTTTTCATGCATGATAGGATTTAAATTTACACACGTCAACTTCTTCCCGTTATTATACGTCAATGTGATGTCAAAAAAGTTTCATAATTCAATAATGAAAGATAAAATGGTGTACAAAGGGAATAATGTTGTAGGAGCCTTAATGAATGTGCCTATTTTTGTTGGAACCTTTTCCGTTGTGACTGACTTTGCTGTTTTGGAAGATATGAATGCTTATCGTGATGAAGGAATGGGTGATGTTATTGTTGGTGAACCGTTCTTAAGAGAAGTTGGAATTAAAGCTAAACGGTTTGATGGAATGATTACCATTTACAATGGTAATGATGAAGTAACTTAGCAAATGATGCGATCACATCCGAGGTTTAAAAACCACACTAATGAGCAATGCAACAAGATCCCACCATTACTGAAGGTAATTAAAGTGGATAAGATGAATGGAATCTCGCATGCATATCAAAAGCTTAAAGGGTTCTACAAAGGAGTTTTGAATCTAGGACCCGATTACATTCGAAATGCGAAGACGGAAGAATGGCTCACACGCGGGCACATTAGCGTGCATGAGATGGAATGAAGAGAAACTGAAGAAAAGTCTAACTTAAAGACTTTGTTGTAAACAAAAGTGCTTCCTGGGAGACAACCCGGATTGTTATTTAATTTTATCGAGTCTGTCTTCCCAGACATCTATACGGCGTATCCGCTCCATACCATACCGTGTATTGATTGTTGGGACGTTATCAGTCTTTATTTTTATTGCACCTTAAAAACATTATTGTTAGATCTAGAATACGGCGTATTTACTAAACTGATACGCCATATCCACCAGACTCACCCGTAAATAGTTTGTTTAGTTTAGTTTAAATTAACCATAGGTACCAAGATAGGAATGCACATGTTTTTCTTATATTCTATACAGGACCTCGTGAAAGAAATATCGACGAAGTTGGTCGAATTCATATTTTATGGAATTCTATGTGTGTGCTGTTCGTGCTAGGATTCAGATGCTTTTTCAGCACAAAATCTTGCTCATAAATGCAACTTGGAGAATCTACCGAGCAAATATCATGGGAGTTTCTCATTCTAATTCTTTTTAAATTCCCGTATTTAGTGTTTTATATATACAACGAGGACGTTGTATAATTCAAGTGGGGGGATGGAATTAGAATGTTTACTTGTCCTATTTTTCACATTAAAATGCTTAAATTATGCTCAAATTTAAATTTTTTTCAAGCATACTTTTGTGAAATTACATGTTACATAACCCGCACATAATAACCCTTGTTAGATATTGTGAGGATTTAGCCTTTTCGTTTCCAAATATTTTACCCAAATTCTACAAAAATATGAGTGTGCCAGTGATGTTGTAGACTTTAGAACTTGGCTTGGTATATCTATTCCAAACCACACTAATGAGTATTATGGATTTAATTGGAGTAACTTGTTTAAATTGGTAAATTTTAGGATTACACTCAAATCGCCTTTACATGTTGCTTATTAACTAACTACACCGGTTAGTTAATCTTCAGTTTAAACCCTTTTCCACTCTTATCTTTAGAGTGATGATCCACTAGAAAAACCCGTAGAGCCAATCCTTTAGGAATTACACTAACTATTTGTTTCGTTACACCCTTACACCTTAACCTACCCTGTTAGATTAAGTTTAATTTATAGTTGCTAGTTGCTTAAAGTATAAAGTTTGTATTTCCCGAGTCTTGTGTCATTTTCTATCTTTGGTGCAGTTGGAAATTTGCACATTGCAAATGGGAACGTATATTAGTAGTCAAAACTCATGTGATTTTACTACCGTCACAATTAATGGTGAATCCGAAGAACAAAGAGCTAACGAAGGAATTATCCGGAATTATTATGATCGTGAAGATTGTAAAACTACACCGAGATTTAAAGTTTTGTTAGTAAAAAAAAATCGAAAAAATGCAAGAAAAAAAGTAAGAGAAAGAAAGTTTGAAAATAATCGTTTCGCAAAGAGCATTACCGAAGGAATTAAACGAATGATCGATTATTCGTTGATACGAAACAAAAAATCAACGATGTAGAGTATTGTACAAAGTGGAAGATATCGCCACTTGCCTTGTAGAGAATGCAAAGTTTTGGGATGATTGGGAAGTTGACCATTATGGGAGCGCCAACTTAGGTTGTTGTTTTTGATCAATGATCAAGACGTTGTAAATAGTTGTGTCTTAATCATGGTAACGGTCGGGAAAAAAAGTGTCTAGCAACTTGTATCTTAAGTCTTAATCTATTTGTTTCTTGATTTTTATTTAACAACAATTTACTTCCCTCTCACCTGATGATTAGCCGCTAGCTTTACGCGAATGAGGACTTGTTCGAGCATGCATGTCTATTGTGTCGTTACGGCCATGTATGCATGTCTTAGCTGCCTCGTTGGTTTACGACTTTTGGTGAAAGTTGGAAGGTTCCTACCCTATATCATTCTTCATCCTAACCATTGGTTAAATTCGAATGAGGATGTGATCAAACACACATGTCTATTCTGTCGTTACGGCCATGTATGTGTGCTTCAGCTACCTTGTTGGAGTGGTACTTCTGGTGAAAGATTGTAGAATGATCAACTGTAAGCCTTTCCATACAAAAACTTATATTTACCTTTATAAACTTGTTACTCCTTGGCTTTAGTGGTAGAGATGTGTATCCTTGCACTTAATAAACAAACCAACATTCTAATCGGATTAATAATGGTTAATATAGTTTTCTTATATTTGGCTCGACCGCTCTTTTATCTTTTGTTTATTAGCTCGTGTGGGTTAAAGTACCTTGAATTGATTGTAGTCACCAACCAAACCGTGCCAGTCTCTCAGGCTGAAAACCCCCTTTTCCCGTTAGAATTAGGATTTAGACTGCCAGCGGTTTAGTATAAAATAGAATTAACATAGATTAGATAATCAAGATATTAATTAAATTGATAGATTTAACCTCGCTTCAAGTGTTCGACACCCTACTTACCACGAAACTACTACCGATCGGGTACACTGCCCGTTAAAGTGTTGTTTTTGGTTTAGTCGGCAAAATATAAATTTAAAATTTGAATCAATAATATATCCACCACAGAGAATTGCAGTAATTATGGAGTACTTGGTGAATATTAGCAAAAGGCGCGCATTCTGGAGCTTAAACGAAGATATTTTGAAGATTACTGTTCTGACAACCAATACGCCGTATCCATCAAGGAAGATACGGTGTATCTGTTGGCCTGCCACTACAAGAAACAGATGTCCAACTAAAAAAAAAAAACCACGAAGGAAATATGATTAATACGCCGTATCCAGAGAAGACCAATACGCCGTATTAGAGATATATAAGGTGAATATTTTGGAAGATATCAAACGTGGTCCTTACTCCAAGAAACACCCAATACGCCATATCCAACACATTGGATATGCCGTATCGACATCGACTCCAGACCCTATGAATACAAAACTCAAAAATGAGTTTTAAGTGTGCTAAATTATATTCTCGATACCTAAACCACAAAAGTCAATTTTCAAAGGAGAAAAAGAGCAGAAGAGGTCTTGCAACGCATTCCAATCCATAGGAGACAACGTGTAATTTCTTATACTTTTGTAATCGTTTAGTTTTTGGTATCATTCGTTAACTCGGTTAGTTTACCTTGGCTAAGCCATTACTCTTGTATTAATTATGATGTTTAAAGGCTAATACCTTCGGGTATTAGCCATTATTATGAAGATCTGAATGTTTGGTTTTGTTTATATCTCGATTGCTTAATTTATCATTGTATGCTTGTTTATGTTTATCAATTTATACTTGTTTATGTGCTTTAATATGCGACCTATCATTCAACTGGATCTAGTGATACAGACCAAGTAATCTAGATGCCGGGATAGCTCTCCATATAGTAATTTATACATCTAGAATCATAGGATCACAAATATTGTCCTGCTAAATCCGTGCTAGGATACGCTTCTGGCTTAACTAGATATCGGATATTGCCTTTGGTTTATTGAACAAGTTGACTAGCAGGTGAACCTAGATAATTCAACAAATAACGTTCTGATTCCATTGGATAGTTGGACAAGTGGACTACTAGTGTATAAATCGCCATTAAGCAGTAAGTGGGTAAAGTCTCTATGAGCTAGGGTTTAACAAGATCACCATTGCTTTAATCCCTAAGATAGATTATAATCAGCAAATAAGGATGCTTTATGCGGATGCTTTAATTGTGACAGAATTAATGTGTCTAGGTCTTAGGATGAAGTCCCGCCTAAGTCTAAGAATGATATGCCACCTCGAGATAAGTAATCATTGCACTGAATAAACAAACCAACTTCTAATCGGATTAATGATGGCTAATACAGTTTTTTATTATAAGGCTTGACCGCTCTTTTATCTTCTGTTAATTTGCTTGTGTGGGTTAAAGTGTCTTGAATTGATTGTAGTCACCACCAAACCCGTGCCAGTCTCTCAGGCTGAACCCCCCCCCCCCCTTTTACCTGTTAGAATTAGAATTAGAACTAACATAGGATTAGCATAGGTTTGACTTAGATTAGAATTAACTTAGATTAGATAACCAAAATATTAATAAATTGAGAGATTTAACCTCGCTTCAAGTGTTCGACACCCTACTTACCACGAATCTACCACCGACCGGGTACACTGCCCGTTAAAGTGTTGTTTTTGGTTAAGTCGGCAAAATATAAATTTAAAACTTGAATCATAAAAATATACACCACACAACAACACATTATATGACATGCGAAAAGATTTCTTTAAAATAGAGATGGGTAACATGTCGATAAAATAGGGTTACAATTTTCAAACGTCAATCAAGGTCAAGAGAACAAACAACAAAGAGTATGAGTTCAACTATGCAGATCTCTCAAGACTTGGCCTTAATGACATGGAAGGCATGTATTTCCTAAAGGTTCAAGGGAAGCCCCACCACCGTAAGTTGGAATTCGAGATTGATTTCATTAATGCACTTCTCCTCTACATCAGAAGAGTTGTGATCAAAAACAGGATTAAAGACATCCGCTAGGTGTGGAAAGCTACCAACGCACTCTAAACCTCACTAAGCCCAAGTTCTACTTCTCAAGTTTTGATCATAAGATACCATACAATACCCCTAAAACAGCAAAGGGAGTGGTCTAACATAACAAGTACAATGTTGATGTGTCGTTGTGTGGTGTATATTTTATTAATTCAAGTTTTAAATTTATATTTTACCGACTAAACCAAAAACAACACTTTAACAGGCAGTGTACCCGATCGGTAGTAGTTTCGTGGTAAGTAGGGTGTCGAACACTTGAAGCGAGGTTAAATCTATCAATTTAATTAATATCTTAGTTATCTAATCTATGTTAATTCTATTCTATTCTAAACCTATATCAGTCTAATCCTAATTCTAACGGGAAAAAGAGGGTTTTCAGCGTGAGAGATTGGAACGGTTTGGTTGGTGACTATAATCAATTCAAGGCACTTTAACCCACGCAAGCTAATAAACAAAAGATAAAAGAGTGGTCGAGCCAAATATAAGAAAATTGTATTAACCATTATTAATCTGATTAGAAAGTTGGTTTGTTTATTAAGTGCAATGATTTCTTCTCTCGAGGTGGCATATCATTCTTAAGACTTAGGCGTTACATCATCCTAAGACCTAGACACATTAATTCTGTCACAATTAAAGCATCTGCATAAAGCATCCTTATTTGCTTATTATAATCTATCTTAGGGATTAAAGCAATGGTGATCTTGTTAAACCCTAGCTCATAGAGACTTTACCCACTTACCGCTTAATGGTAATTTATACACTAGTAGTCCACTTGTCCAACTATCCAATGGAATCAAAACGTTACTTGTTGAATACTTAGGTCACCTCTGCTATCAAAAACACATCAATAAACCATTGTAATCAACTAATTAACTAGTTAAGCCCGAAGCGTATCCTAGACACAGACTTAAAAGGACAATATTTGTGTAACTATGATTCTAGATGTATAAATTACTATATGGAGAGTTATCTCGGACTCTAGATCTACTTGGTTCGTGTCACTAGATCCAGTTGAATGATAGGTCGCATACAAAAGCGCGTAAACAAGTATAAATTGATAAACATAAACAAGCATTCAACGATAAATCAAGAAATCAAGATAAACAAATACCAAACATTCAGATCTTCATAATAATGGCTAATACCTAAAGGTATTAGCCTTCAAACATCATAATAAATACAAGAGCAATTATTTAGCCAAGGTAAACTAACCGAGTTAACGAATGATACCAAAAACTAAACGATTACTAAAGTATATGGAATTACACATTGTCTTCTATGGAATTGATAACGTTGCTCGACCTCTTCTGCTCTTTTTCTCCTCTGAAAATCGACTTTTATGGTTTAGGTATCGAGAATATGATTTAGCACACTTAAAACTCCTTTTTGAGTTTTCCTATTTTAAAAAGGTCTGAGGTCCGGTTTGGATACGTACCGATCCAATTTGATTAGACAAAAGTAAATAAAAAGAATAAACAAAAGGACTTAAATGCAAAGCTGGATCTTCAAATGATGAATATTTTGAAGATCTATGATTAGATCTCCTTATTCAGATAAAAGATTTAGAAGATATTGTTGGGATTCTTGATTTGATGAGACAAAGTGAATAAAAGAATGAAACCAAAGAACTTGATCATCTAGAAGTTTTGATTTTTAATGGTAAGTGGTTATGAAGATGATTAATTATCACCTATTTGAAGTTGAAGTGGAATTACTCGGGTATGTGTTTTATTATAAATGGCTTACAACATTTAATTATAACTTGTTCATGCTGACAATGTTGTGACGAAGACTTGTCAAATCTAGCAAAGATGTGTGATTTACAAACTTATGGTGCTCAATGCGCACATTTGCTGTCACTTTGGTTATGTGTCTCATAGAAGATGGAGATTTTTTGATTCAAGATTAGTTTGCGATCTCTACTTATAATTCCACAGATACGCGAGAGAGCGAGCGCGTGATTCGAAGTCACATAGATAGTACAAGATATAAGACACATGTTTGGGTTATTCTACTTTAGCATCAAGTTCGTAATACTTAGTTTTCTTCATCAGTAATCATTACATAGAGCCTACAGAATGAGAGATTCAAGAGATGGTTAACAAATGGGTTTCAGGGGAAGCTTATTATAATCATCTCCCTAAATGAAAAAAAATCTTCTTAATTCAGACTTTCTTTGTAACATGCCACACCAAGGATCTACAAGTTGCAACTTGTTAATATTTCTTCTTCCCCTTTTGTGATAATCCAATAGGGGACTTATAAATGTAAGCAACTTTATCTCATCGATCTATAAGTTGCAACAAGGTTTTTCATTCATATTATTTACTATTCGCCGCAATTCATATTAAAGTTTAAAAGATTTATTTGTTTTTCTAATTCTTATCTTTTGTAAACCTAGACTCCTTATGTTATAAAAGGAGGACCAGGCGTGTAGGTTTTGGTGTGAGTAAAGATGTAAACACCAGAATAAGTGTGTGTGTGTGTATATCTAGGACGTAATGGTCTATGTTAGACACCTAGAGTGTTGGTGTATCCCCAAGATCATGTTCATTAATCCTGTTACGAGGTTAAGTAATCGTTCCTAGAGTTGGGGCGAATAGTGAATAATATGAATGAAAAACCTTGTTGAAATAACTTTGTTCATTATGCTATTTCCGCTATGCATTATTCTATGTTCAATGTTATTAATCCTAGATAAAGATCTAAACAATATGAGCTTACAACGATTCTTTTAGACTTCACAATTGGTATCAGAACCACGTGTAACACCCCCATTTTTACAATATAGCAGCGAAAGCTAATCTGGGGTATTACTTCATGGATACAACAATCATAATCATAGAAAACAACTTTAAAAGAGACGTTGTTGGAAAAATTTAGTTATCATTCATTATAATCAGAGTTTTTACAAAATGCAGGTCCCAAAATCTAAAACATCATGTTTGAATGATAACAGTTCAGCCACCTTCGAGTCCATGCCACTCCGTACCGCAACTTGCTCAATTACCTGAGATAAACATGCTAAAAAGGGTCAACACAAAGGTTGAGTGAAATTCATAGGTTTGATAAGCAGTTTGAATACAAGTTATAATGGAAATATTGGCATTACTGGGATAATTATCATGGAGATCAGTATTATTATAGAGAACAGTATTATCATGGAAAACAGTTGAATATTATATGGTTGAATGCAAGTCACTATAATGGTAATAATTGCAACGAATACAATTATCATGGAAAATCAGGGTAACATTATTATTGCACCTAAGCTCATGACATCAATACATTAACAGGGAAATCACCGTAGTGGTTATTGGTTAGGGACAGATGGCCCCTGTGAACAGGGAAACTATGCCAAGGTTACCTATTAGGACAAATATAGTGCGTTTGGCTACCCGATGAATGGGTATACCAACGGGAGCCGTCACCCCCAATAGATTTATTCACAATATTCGCGTTCACTCGCAATGCAAGTAATTAATGATTCGTGATATAGAAATTATGGCACAGGAAGCTACTTAGGCAATAATATATCTGGATAGCATACATTTAGAAAACATTTGTATTCATGGTTTATATCAGGTATCACAGGTTTATAAAGTATTTAAAAGATTGAAGTATGGGGTTGTGAATTCATTAAGCCTTTGAAAAATAATCACATAGTTATAAGATAAACGAGTATGTAATAGAGTTTGTAACAAGCATGTATCCCCCTCGCGGGTTTATAAAACATTCAAAAGATTGAAAAGCGAGGCTATGAACTCACCTGGTAGGTAGATGTAATAAATATTCTGAAATGAAAGCTGATCATCTTCATCCTGTAACCGGGGGAAGGTTGATAAGTACAAATTGATAGTAAATGAGCCACGTCACGCAACCTGAGTACATATGTTTGGTGAGTTTGAGGAAGATTGTAACTCTATAACTTTAGTTTTAAGAGTTATGAGTTTGATTGAAAGTTTGGAATATTGAATCACCGGTTTAGGCCATCATAATTCAGAAAAAGTCCATTCAGTAAACGTTTGAGGAGCTATACATATAGGGTACTTTAAAATCGTAAACCCAACAACTCAGTCAGAACGTAATACCAAGATGAAACCTCTTAATATGAAGCTCCCTAGTATTGTGGTACAATATAGCTTCGGGATGATCGGTTTTAAGCGTTTTATTCAATATATGGAAATATTAAGCACGTCAAGCGTTAATTAAAGTTATATGTTCTGGTAATGTTTTGAATGTTTTTTTAAAACTGATTTGACACAATGTTACATTTTAGACGCCTAGGGTTTAGAGGTGCCAAACATGAGGGCAAGTAGAGCCCCTGCGTGAGGTAGAGAGTCATTTATTATTACGACTTATGTCTTTCACTGTTAAAACAGAAGAGCGAGAGAGCGCCAAGTACTCAACCCTTGCAACTATATTATGAAAAGTCTGGTGTGGTGTCATAGGCGATCTATAGTCCTCTATAGTATTAGGTATCTCAAGTATTATACAATAACATTTTTTATTAGATTCCTTTTTCAGATAGTAAGTTTTCGCACTCGAGAAATGTGATCTAGTAGTTATATACACAATATTGCAGGTATCACTTAGATCATTTTTTTTTTAGGGGGGGGGGGGGGGGGGGGGGGGGGGTGGGGGGGGGTTTTATATGTTTTTCTACATATCTATGTTTTCAATGGGCATGATAGATTTGATACCGCAGGATAAAGTTCAATGATATTTAGAAGTTATAATTAACTAAAAAATGAAACTTTCTCATAACACAAGTTGAAATTAAAGTTCTTAAGCTAGGAAGTTAAAATGAAAACGCACGGGTTTTAAGCTCAAATTCTTTCATGACTTATCAAAGCACTTATTTTAATGTTATTTAAGCTTATTGGGATATATTATAACAATAGTTTACAAGCTTAGCTTATAGATTAAGCAAAAACATGAAATTAGGGTTTTGGGTGTACGGTTTTAGATCAAAAAGGTAAAACACATAGGTTTTTGAGTTCAAAGCTTTATATTATGATTTTAGCATGATCATATGAACATTATAAAGGTATGAATACAGAATATAAGCTTAGAGAACCTGGTCTTGAGCTTATAGCTTAGAAACGGGTCAAAATCGGGACTTTTAGCTTCGTACGCCTAGAATAACGACTCCGGGGCTTCGTTTCTTGGTTTCTTTTGCTTCCTTTCTGAACTTGAGCCTTCTTAAGACCTCTTAGGATCTATTAGAGCAAAGTATTGCTTCTATGTAAGGGTTATAGAGGAGGAAGTGGGGGATGAAGAAAAATGAAGTGTTATGGTTTCTATTTATAGGCGAATTGAACTTGGAGGCCAAGGGAGGTTGTGTAATCTGGTTAGGACATGTAGGAGGTCTAGAGGGTGATGATTAGGGTCTATAGGATGTGTTGGTTAAGCTAGAAACTAGCTAGAATGAGTTGGATACTCCTTTGCATGCCGCGGCTAGAAATGGAGAAACAAAGAACCATGTGATCAATTTTTAACTATAAATGATGAAGATATTTGAAGAGAGATGCTTGTAAGAAGCTAGGTAGGTAAAGTGATTGTCATTGAGGTGCTTGGTTGCAAGAAAAACTTTCAAAATGGGTCACTTTGCAAAGGTTTTTGATTTCGGGTACATTAGGGTTCAATTAGGGTTTTCAAGCTTGGATTTTGTGTACATTTGATTAGGAATGATAGGTTACTAATCCTAAGAATTATATTAAGGATTATAATCAAAATTTGATTGGTGTTTTGGGTTAAATTGGGTAGAAAATGAGTAAACGGGTCAAAAGTTCCAATTAGGGCATAATTAGGGTTTTCTAGGTTTATTTCTTGTATAATTAAAGTAAAATGATGAAATGATGATGGAATATGATTGAGAATGTTGTAAATTAAGTTATTACAACTTATTTGAGTGTTTTTTTAGGTTTACAATAGATAAAAATCAAGAAACGGGTCATGGTTTAGAAACTAGCTCGGTTTTAGGGTTTAGGGTTTTGAATTAGGGTTTTGAGTGTAAAAAGATGTATAAAAGCTTATGAATAGAATAATTAGGGTTTACATATTTTATATTGAGTGTAGTAGCTTGTACACAAGTGATGGTGAAGAAATTAGAATGAAAACAGAGGTAAAATGGCTATTTTAGAGATCATGTTTAATGACTTGTACATTGAGCTTTTAGAGACTTGTACTTTGACTTGAAGAGATTTTATATTTCAAATGAGATGTTATATTGCTTGTACATATGCTTTAGTATCTTGTGCATTCACTTTAGATATTAATCATTCATGATATTAGGGTTTTAGAGATATACGATAACGGTTTAAAGCCCGTTTTGATATAACGTTGCGAATGGTACATTATAGGAATAATGTACTTTGTAATAAGGATATGATGATATTGACTTGACATATTGTGATGTTTGCTTGACATATATGAAGACAGGATTGCCATAGATAGGTTGCGTGAGCTTGTCTACTTTAGTTATGACATACTGAGATATATAAGTAATGTAATAAAGCGAAAAATTTCCCCGTACAATTGTGATAATAGTAAAATAGGTTTTGCATTTGATGAAAATTCTTGGGTTGTTATAGTCTCCACCCCTTACAGAAATCTCATCCCGAGATTTAGCTAAAAGTTGAATTGAATAGATGATAGTACCGGGCATGAATCAAGGTCACAAGTCCATGTGTGTGATAACATAATTACCTCCTTTCACACGTCTACTTATTTTCAAGATCATACCTCTTGGTGACAGTCAATAGAATTTCTCTAGATTCTGGTAGAATCTAGGTGGATGGGATACGTTGCGCTACTCAGACCGTAAGGAACCGTTATTCATTAACCTTTAAACATCAAATAAGAATGCTATCACAAGTCTTTGTCAAGATTTTCATACCTAGTGGTATTGAAATCATTTGACATTGCATAGATTCTTGTGTGTTTTCTTGTTATTACGTTGCAGAATATAAATGAGAATTTTAGTATACGAAGATCATGGAATGAGTGATGTTAAGGAATGATTATGAACTTGAGAGTGTTTCTAATCATGTGAGA
>BQNB010041705.1:10702-37972 GCA_026074375.1 Tanacetum coccineum
TGAACGGATGTAGATTAACCATGAGAAAGTATAGGATTTGGACTGTGGAAAAACTTAGTCTTTAGAGGAATCGGAATAAACCTTGCTTGAAAAGACTAAACCCTAGTGATTTGATGTGATTCGTCGAGGAATGGAATTTCCTGTCGATGTTGTGATTCGATGAATTGAGTTGAATTTCGAGGCGAAATTCCTTTAAGGGGGTTAGACTGTGATAACCGGTAATTTCTCCAAGGTTAAGTATTAAGAAATATTATAATTTCGTATTTGGAAGTCTCTCGATCTTGTCAGTTTTCCTGATGAAAGCTGAAAAGTTGACTTCAGTTGACTATTTTGCGTAAAACGGTTACGGTTTAACCGGGAGTTTGATGGAGTCTTGAAATTCGGGAGAGAATCACTTTTGATTCGTCTTTCCATTTCGGAGTATTTGGTTGGTATTTTAAGTAATTCCGGGAAGCTTTCCCATGATTTCCTAAAAATCGTTACGCAGCGCGTACCGGCACGACAGTTTGTTTGGGAATATGTTTAAGTGATTCGGAAGTGTGTAATGAGCTTATTTATTTAAATAAATTCATGATTTTGGAAAAAGTTGGTTTAAAACATAAATCGTTGGTGTGTGATTTGAAAGTTATCAGAAAACGGTCATTTTCGTGAAATACGGTAAAAGACTGTAACGGTAGTCAAAGTGTAAATTTTGAGCAAGTTGGTTTTGACAAAGCTTATTTTGGGAATTTAAAATTTTTTCACACTTGTGAGGATGGTTCGGTAGAGTTTTAAACAAAAATTCGTGTTTTCGGTCCTGACTCGGCCGACAGCGTCTAAATTGAATTTTTTTAGCAGATTAAGGTGATATGTGTCGTATAAATAACCTAGATTCATGGAAAAGTGATTTTAAACGTAATAGGAATATTAATTAAACTTGGGTAACGTTTTAACTCATCGAACTTTGAGCTTTTAAGTGATCCCGACACGAAAAGAAGAACCCGAGACCCTCCTAGGATCCCAATCGGATGAGATAAGGCCATATGGAGCAAGATTGCTATTTTCTAGCTAGGTTGTCACAACCTAGTACTCATATATTCTTCCACCACCTTAAACCATCGCTTATGCATTCATTTTGAAATCAAACGCAAAAAAAATATCTCTCTTCTCTCTATCTTTAATTCGGACGAGCACCAAGGGTACAAGAAACATTGATTTTTGAAGATTATCAAGAACACGGGGTTAAAAGATCGATAGTGGGTTGATATTATATAGACGCGGGTTATAGAAAAAGGTTTTTGGGTCTTTCTCTTGCGTCAAAATCAAACTAAACTCGCCAACGTTGTAAGTTTTCCAAATTTGATTTTAAGTTGTACTTCTATGCTTATTACAGTGTCTTAATACTAGTTGTACAAGTTAATCATCATAAAAATCAATTCTTGGAAACGAAAAGTGTATAAAAGGGGTGTTTGTTTGCGTCAAACTCGAACAAAAGGAAACAAGGGTCGAAAGTTTGAATATTTTGGTTCTGGTGGTATTTTTATAATTTTGTCAAAGTACTTTTGGGCTTATTTTGAAGAATGCTTAAAAATAAGCTAGTGAAAAAGGGCTTATTTGATTTTGGGTTATGCTTGTTGGGCTCGGCCCAACCATATTCATGGTTTTGGGCTCGGTTGCACTCGGCCCGACAAGAAAAGGGGGCTTGGCCTATTTATTTTGGCTTATTTCAGTTTAGAGCTTATTTGGTTCGGCTTATGTTGCGAGCTTATGGCTTATTGTGTTTTCGATATATATTTGAGCTTTAAGCTTATTGGTTTCGGCTTATAGTTTGGGCTTGTGGCTTAATGGACTTTGGCCCGTTTGAATCGTCATATGGACTAATATATTTTCATGGTTTTGGGCTTAAGTTTAGGCTTCGGCCCAATAAATTATAAAGATATTGATTTGAAAACTACCGGGTTAAATATAATTCTTTAATGGGCCATAAGGCCCAATGACTAGAAAATGAACTTTTAGACTCAAATTTGGTTTGAAATGGCTATGTTGGTTAACAAGAGTTAGTGGGCTAGCTTTGGGCTTTCGGACCCAAGAGGGAAAAATAAATGGTTTGGATTTTAAGAATGAACCGATGGATTACAATAGTCACGAAAGTGGAAAATGATTTAAATTGGACGATTTTGTCACGTTTGGATAAACACGTTAAAAGTGTGAACTTTTGGCATTTTGTTGAAATTTTGGGATGATGTGGAATAAATATTTTGTGTCAACTCGACTAAAGGATAAAAGAGTGATTTTGTAAATATTGAGAGTTAGGAGTAAACGATTAAACACGAACACGCAAAGTTGATAAAGATTTTACACTTACCCCGTTAAGCCCGATAAAGTGACGAAAATAATAGAATATTATATGAGATTTAACGATCAAGCGTGATTATGTTAAAATGACAAAGTTTTACAATTACCCTTTTGAGCTGATAAAGAGACGAAAATAATAAAATATTATTATTTTATTATTATAAATATATTTAAGTATATGTATACTTTAACAATTGTGGAAATGTTTGTATCGTTATTCGATCATTCGAACTCACCACTTATTTCTCATAGATTCTCTTGGACCGTTAGGTCAGTTGTTTCGTTCAAGTTGTTGGATGTGTTTGAGTGTTTTGTATTGATGTCGCACTTAGCCCAAGTGCATTGAGTTATTTTACTTAAGTACCACACAACCATAATACCAAAACGTTTGTTATGAGATAACGGTTTTGTTATGAGATAACGGTTTTGGTAAAAGATAACGGTTTGTTTTTTAGATAATGATTTTGGTAAAAGATAACGGTTTTGTTATGAGATAACGGTTTTGGTAAAAGATAACGGTTTTGTTATGAGATAACTATTTTGAGATAAAGAGTAAAGGTTTTGTGATAAGGAAAGAGGTTTTTGTAACAGAATTGAGAATCTTGGTGTGAGTAAAGACGAATACTTGTACAATAAGACAACTTTGTACAAACATTAATAAAGTTTCGTAAATGATTAGGTCATGGCCGGGTACTGCTGTGCGCTTGCGTTGAGATTATTTGTGCATTGAGTTTGAGATTTGTTCAGTTTGCATTATTATTATTGAGGTGAGTTCTCGTAGCCCCTTTTCTACTGTTTTTCCATTGAGGGAAAATGATACTCAAATGTGTTTTGAACTATTTTTTCTGAACTGTGCGAAACGTGGTTTGTTTTGGGACAATTATGTGCTTATGATTGCTATGTGAATATATGTGTATGTGATATACTTCATATAACTGTGTTTTGGCATGTCAAGGGTTGTGATTTTACTTGCATGCATTGCGATGCTTGGAAAGGGTGATTGGCAAGGATTTGCCATGTCTAGTGTGGTCCTACCTTAATATAGTGCTCCAGCTGGTAGGCCCGTTAGGTGCGTAAGTGACATATCAGAGTTGCGACTCCAAGAGCATTGGTATATGCTGTTTTCATGACTAGCGGGGATGCTAGGGCATGGTGATCGACTACCGGGAATGCTAGGTCGTGTTACATGATTAGCGGGGATGCTAAGTCATGGGTGATTTGCATATATTCACTGTCATATTGCACTATTGTCCAATGTTTTGAGATATTGGCACAACTTTTGGTTTAAGGTCAAACCTATGAGCTCACCAACATTATTGTTGACGTTTTCGAGTATCATTTTTAGGTGTGTCAATTAAAGGTATGTGAATAATGTTGGAAGATCAAAGATGCAAACTCAAGGGGATTGGGTTAAGATGGGTTTTGTTTATTTTATTATCAAGTCTTAACTTGTAAAATTAATGTAAACCCAAATTTCCCTTTCTTTTGTTAAATGTAAAGTTATGTTCTTAGTATCTATTATTGCGATGAAACGGTATCGTATGCAAATCTCGTGTTTCAGTCATGACGGTGTGCAATGATATTCCTTAAGTTAGTTAGTATTCTGTAGAAAGAAATGTGTACTTCGAGGACTTTGTTGACTTTGGTGTTATCATTTCAGCTACTTAGAGGAAGTAATTGTCTACATCCAGGACTTAGTTGAGATTGGTGTAACAATTTATATCATCACTATCATGTAAGGAGAAATGCGGACATCCGGGACTTAATTGACTTTGGTGTTACGGTTTCGAATTAATTGTGTACTTTGGATATTTGGGCTTTATACATAAAGTTTTCTTAATGCGGCTTGCAAAAAAGATTTGAATCTACTCAAGAAATGATTGTTGGTTCGAGGGGAAGCTAAGACAACTTCTAAAAGAAGATTATCAAGACGGACTATAGATTGCTGACATGGACAGAATGACTTTGTCATTTTCGGTTTGAACATTTCAGGTCATGCCTCATATATAATCTTGTGATTATATAAGTAGTGTAGGACTATTAAAGGCATATATAGTGTTTGAGTATGAATTTTCAAGAATTTTTTAAGAAATTCAAAATCTTTCAAATTAACATACTCAACACCATATAATACCCTCAGAAATTGAGGGGGAGCATTAAAATGTTCCTAATAAGGCTTAATATATATAATTAGAACATTTTTCTCCCCAAATAATTTTCATACATATTTGAATCAATTGATATCTAAAATATAAAGAGATTTAACATTTTTGATAGGGGAGAAAATGTAATTAAAATATATATAACTTATAAAATGTGATCTGAATGACTTTAGTGCAGCTTCTTCCTCATATGTGCAAAATATTTTCGGTTATCGATGCACATATGCAGGGGGAGCAATTTTGAAATATTAAAAACTATCGAGGTACAAACGTTTTGATATTATATCACAAGTACCTTGGTGGAATTTTCAAAATGGTTTTAATGGCAACTGTGGTAATACCAATAGACCGACCATGTATTTAATTTTATGGAGTTATAAGGTGGTTAAGGTTAGTTATCTGTCCCACGATTCAGTCAGAACCAGAGGGATCTACACCCAGGTACATTCCATTAGTTTACACTAGAAGTCTTAATGATATGAAATAAAAAGGAGTAAAGTGAGAAAAAGGAATAATGCCGACTGAGACAAACCAACAAGGGTTAGTTATGAAGTCTCGTATGCATTGAAGGGGTTGAAGAAATGAAAAAGAAAAGTTAACTAAAAAAGGTGAAAAGAAAGAAACACCTAAACTGTTCTCTGGTATTGACAAATAGTCATCATAGACCCAGTGATGCGATGCACAACCCTCCCTAGCCACTCAAGGTCTCTCAAAAGACTCTAGTTTCCTTTCTCACGAAGATTAAACACATTTCTATCGACTCTCTCACTCCGAGTTAGTTGATATTGAAAAGGTGACAGTCTGCTCCAGCCTCCGATTACTAAAACTAAAGTGCACTATCGAGTCTAGAGCCATAACGAGATCATCCATAAATCTCACTAGGACACTGTTCCAATATATTTGTTTTTCATACACTGTGAAAACAAGTAATATCTTAAGAGTTCTACGCTTTATCCTTGTGTAATTGCTAGAACATCAGAGTTAGACTTTATAATTCACAATGACGATAAATACCCCTTCCAGAGCCAACTTCAAAACAAGCTCTGCGTAGGTGACCGTGTGAATTCCATATGATCAAACTTGTGACACTTCGGTCCAGACTATGAATTGACGGTTGACGAATTTTGAAATGCATAAAACTCTCGATGTGTCGCAAAACCACTTTATCCCACTGGTTTACTCATACCGTGTTGTCTACTTTGAGACGCTCCGGTAATGAGAACGGCTAGTATAGCTGCGAAACCCTGTCAAAGATATTCTTTCGAATTCTACCTGATCACAGGCAGTATTTATACTGATTAACGAGGAACCGTAGTTAATTGTAACCCATATTCGATAATGACAACGACACTTTCGTCCATAGATGATGTTTATTAACACAACCCATTCCTGCAGATAATCTTGATGGGTCAGCATCTGGTTCAAGACAAAGTCAGATTCAAAAAAGTAAACCACATCTCATACTCGACCCGACATCTTACAGAACAATATGAAAGCTCAAGTACATGTTTCAAGACTTTCGCTACTTTGATACCACACGTCCTTCTTGAAGTGACGAAGTGTTAAAGTTAAAGAAATTCAAGAAAGATGACTATACAAGCTTTCAAGATCAAGAAAAATGACTTGGTCGGTCTAAAAGTCCACAGTCCACAGATGGCAAAAGATCAGAAATGATGATGAAGAGATTGTGTTTGGCTGATGATCTCAAGAAGCTAAAGATCACATACAAGTCAAGCTAAAGGAACAAGCTCAAGCCTAAAGTCTAAAGATCACTACATCAAAATTCACAAGATAAAGATTAAGGAATTAAGACTACGAGCAAGATTAAAGACATTCATAGAATGCTAAGCTTAAGTTTTTGTAAAATTGAGTGACCTCCCTTAGGGGGAGATTGTTAGAAATCCAAAAAAGGATTGGCCACTCCACATAATTTACTTAATTAGCTCATAGTCCAAGAATGTATTAATTAGTAATCTAACCGGGCCGGCTTATTGAAAGCCCATGGAAAGCCCGACCCGACCATTGCGTCTAAGGTATATTAACCCTCTCCACACATGGAGATGGTGTTGGTTGTTTCATTTCACACAATTTCATAATCTAAGTTTCTCTTTTACTTTCTCTTACTAGAAACAACCCTCCACTCCTTTCTCTCTCTAGTTTTCTTCCATATTTGTTGTGTGTTTAGATACATCATATATTCTACAAGTTTTCTTGGGACTTTTTACACTAACATTTTCTTTACCCAATAATTTAAAAATTGTATCATACGAGTGGGTTTGCACGCGCTCCGCTGCGAGATTGTTAGTGGGCGTTGTTTTCGGTTGGACGTGAGAGGGGGCATATTTTTGGAAATTGCAAAAAAATAAAAAAAATAAGTTAACGGTCGTTAAGTAACGTCCGATCCCAAAGACTATTTTTGTAAATTCTAATTTTTTTAACTAATGGTTGTTACTTAGCAGCCGTTAGTGGGGGGAGAGGTAATTTGTAATTTTTTAAAATGAAGGTAGTTTTTATAATTTGACACATAGTGCGAGAGGGTATTTCATAAATATTCCGAGGCTATTTCGAAAAATATCAACGGGTTGCGGTGGGTTTTCGGTCGGGTCGACCCGTGCAATTAAATGTACCCGAGTCTGTCGCCTAGTAGGTTGCAATTTAGAGTTGGGTGTGCAGACCCAATGCAAAAAGCATGTTGTATTTTTAATATAACAAGTTTTGTTGCCCGCACTCTCGCGCGAGGATATTAGGCGGCAGCGGTGTTAAAACATTAGCGCGTCGTTTTTGGGTGGCTAAAGTGGATCTCGTGCTCTTTCACTCCTAATGACGATTAGCAAATAGCCTTCCCAACAAACCTTTAATAAGAGAAGTTAAAAAAAAGATACGCACAAAACAACTTTCAATTATCAGTACTGAATCAAACATGAAATGAATCACACATAAACATTGATGGGAATCACACAGAAATGAATATGATGTAAATCTTCGCTCTCATAACCAACTTTAAAATAATCAGTACGCACAAAACATAGATTATAAATGATGCAGGAGGAATATGTAAGCTGGAGAATCACTAACCAACATAGCCAATCTGTATATAAACAAAGAAATAAGTTTTGTTAGTCTACACAAAACATATATATCGCAACCTTCTCCATAGTATATATCTCCTTATATATCCGAAATGACCACAGTTAAAACATTTTTCAAAATAAAGGCAATTGAAGCGAAAACATACCGTTTTTCTTACTTACCCAATATACCTAAGTCCACTGTCATTCTTGCTAGAACACCTAATCGACTATAATTTTTAAATCTAATTACATAATGGTACTACAAATACAATAAGTGAATAGGTGTGTTAAATACGCTTGACCAAACAGCCACTTATATACTTAGGTGTCATCGAGAATCATATTAAAAACTACAAAGATCAATTAAAAACCTTGAAAACCAAACTTATTTCACATTGGCATTGTCTCATTCTTAGCTCTAGGTGTTTGGATCTGAATTCACAACGGCAACAACAAACATAAAATCATCATCAAACTGTATCTAAATTTAAATGATAGTCTTTTAAGATATTTTACAAAACTAACAATGTTCACTAACAAAGCATACCATTTATAATCTACAATTCTTAGACAAATGCTTACTTTCTGAATTTAATCTGCGTAACACTCTTTCACTTATAATCCACCACATAATCACAAATTCAAAGTACCCTCTGTAGCCTCATTGTTTTAAATAATTAATGCTTATAATCCATCACTTAATGCAAGTAATTTTTAAACTTTAACTCTGAAGTAGAATCCATTATTAAGCTGTGATATTGATCAAACTTTGTGTACCTAAAGCTTGATCAATATCACAACTTTATAGCTAATTATATGTGACGAACGTGTTTAGTGGACCAAAGTTTAATGGTTTGGGGTCAGTTATATATTCTTATTTTTTCCTTGAAAATAGTCCTGCAAGGTCTATCTATGTGAGATCAATGTATCATTACTTGTCATGAGATAGAATGATGAATGATTTGTTGCAATTTCAAATTTCTATGAAAGTAGTGATCTAAAAATTGCTTCTAACCTGATTTCTCCCATCAGAAAAGCCAACAAAGCGCATTTTGACATCAGCAGCATTTGATGATCCCATTCTTAAATTTTAATGCTTCAGCTTGATCACTTGGTCCTCCATTAAACACTTGGTCCTGTGAGTTGCAAAATAACAGTTTTATCATACACTAATTCAGGTCTGTGAGTTGTCGTTAACAACAATAAACATATCAAAATGTAAATGATAGATGTGTAGTTGCTTATTGCTATTCGAACGGGCACCTATTACTGATTTAAGTAAAAAAATTACTATTTACATGCAATTCATACATACTTGTTTGCTCATAGTTCTAATATTTGTAGGCTTCAAGCAACTAATACAGATTGTGGCCAAACAAAGACCATATATGGCAGCTTCATCACATCCAACGCATGCAAGATACGACTGAATATGTGAATTGAGACGGAATACACTACCCCAAGTAGGGATGGCAATGGGTCGGGGAATTGCGGGGATCGTACTTACCATCCCCATCCCCGTTTCTTAGCCTCATCCCCATCCCCGTCCCCATCCCCATCGGGGAATCGATTTACATCCCCATCCCCGTAACCCCAATGGGGATCGGGGATTCCCCACGTGATTCGGATTTTTTTTTATGGCCCTTATAAATTGAGCATAAAATAACACAACTAAACTAAAATTTAAGAATTGACCTATATAATGTCTTAAAAACGCTACTTTGTACATAGTTTGATTACTTAAAATTGTCATTCAAACTTTAAAGCATCGTAAATACTAAAATAACACATATATCTATATAAATAAAATGGATCGAAATGTGTGTATTCGGTAACAAAATATTAGTTTTGAATAATATATAGTTCGTACTTAACATTTTAAAAGTATCGATTCATTAATATGGCATAAACAATAATACACCTTTACTTCCAAAGTATAAATTGTCAAAACTTACTAAGTTTATAACCATATATATGTACAATGTAGTAATAATATACAATAATGTATATATTTTTGACATTAAATAAGTTTGGGGTCGGTACGGCCGGGGATTTCTGTTATCCCCATCCCTTCCCCATTCCCCGGTTTTCATAATTCGGCTGGATCCCCGGTCCCCATCCCTCATCCCCACCCCGTCAACTCGGGGATTTCCCCCAGTCAATTCGTGTTTGGGGATCGGTCCCATCGGTACTGTTTTATTGCCATCCTAACCCCAACCCTGCAAGTTCATAAATAAAACACACCCTCTTACTCCCACTATACATAGCAAACATAATTACAACAACATATGAAAATCATTTGCCAATATGAGAAAAAGGAACATGAACAATGTCAACGATAGTGACCTTCATAGTTGGTGAAAGGAGAGTTTTAGCACATTTCCTCGGTAGTAATATGTGCATCGATACTAAGTTTCTCAGATATCACTTAAGCACTCCCTATCTCGTTAAAACCATTGCAAACCAACCCATTAAACCCGCACCCATTTCATGTATGTTGAATAAAAAGGCGCATAATATGGTTCGAGTGATTTCCCTCACGGTCAACATTATGGGTGCACCCCATGGTGAAACTAATTTGTCACACAACCACCAAAGATTGTTTTGCCTTTCAATACTCTAATAAGGCTCTGAAATCATAAAATTGAATTGTTTGATTGCATACATGTCACGTCATTTCCATTTGTTTTAGCAGCTAGTGCCTTCAACCATGAATCCAGGTTTGGGTCCCAAGGGTTGTCTTTTGGTACTGAACTACTAATAACCTCACCTCTAGCCTTGGCTTTGGCTTTAGTTGATAATTCTTCTTAACCCTCTGTGTGGACCCTTCTATGCATCTAGAAGGCATCACAGGCTCCACACGGACATAAATTGTTTTCTTGATGATTTCTTTTTATTCACATCATTTTTAATCAAGTTTGTGGACTTGTAAGTAGGTATTGCGGGTGTTGTTTTTAAGCTTATCTATGGCTTAGAAAAGGTTTGTTTTGGTTAATTTGCATAATCCCATAGTTTCTGGCTTATTTTGAAATTTTCGGCAGATATAAGCATATTATGTTATAATAAGCTTATATAAGTTTCAAGTATTTTTTATAAACTTTGGCTGAACAAAAGCTTACATTTATGGCCCGAAAACATAGCTGTGGTATCTTAGCAACATTGGCTGCACTTTAACGTTGGGAAAATTGCAACGTTGCAACCTGGAAAGAAATATATAGTTCAGTATATATTCGCACTGAATTGAATACAAAGTGTATAATGATTTATATAAAAAGAAAATTACGATTGATGTTCCTGGAATTTTTTAGGTGCAATTAACCTCTATTATTTCACCTAATGTGCCTTCATTCCAATCATTAGCCGAGTAAGACATAAACCCGAATCATGTAATTTATATGAGATTATTGGTCGATTCCGTACAAATCAAATAACTGAAAAAGAGCTCCGCTTTCTGTATTCATCCAGCAAGTTTTATCGTGTATGGAAAAGACCATCGACACAAAATTCTAAGACCTATTGCAGGGAAAGGTCCCATCTAGATGTATTAATCTTGAAAAAAGTTTTGGAAAATAATTGGTAAATTGCAGCGATTAATTTATATATAGGTTAGTTTATATATAAAATAGACAACCTATACATAAAGAATGAATAAATTTTGCATGATTAATTTGCTTTTTATGAATTCTACATTGAGCTTTTTACAATATTGATTTCTTGCTAGTTTCTTGGTTTTTTTTTTTTTTTTTTTTTTCTTGATACTTTTGTCCAAGAAGTACTTCAGTTGAGTAGGGAATGGCAATGGGGCGGGTTTGGAGTGGGGCGGCCACCCTCCATACCCAAACCCAATTAGCAAACCACGCCCCAAACTCGCCCCGATCCCTAATGGGGATCTTATTGGAGCGCTCTATTGGGGCGAGATGCTCCCCTAAACCTGATCCAATCCCCGTTGGGGATCTTATTGGGGCGTCCTTACGAGTGCAATGCTCCACAAAATACACGTTGTTATCCATTTATTATTATTTTTACGCCATATTTTTACGTCATATTTTTACAAATGTGATTACATGCAATATTATGAATAATCAAGAACCCACTAATAATATATTATTAGTAGCCTTCATAAACAAATTTGACATAAATAATGATAACCATGTTAAAAAAATTAAAACTTCTTTTAAAAACATTACACAAATGAAGTTTTTTCTAATCACAACTTGCAATCTTACAAAGATACAAAACTACAAAAAATCGATAATATTGGTTTTATTACATAAATACTAACATAACAATATATGAATATTATAGATCAATATGTATATATAGTTACGAGGCGGGACGGGGCACAACATCCCCAACCCGCCCCGCCCCGAAACTATATATACATATTGATCTATAATATTCATATATTGTTATGTTAGTATTTATGTAATAAAACAAATAGTATCGATTTTTTGTAGTTTTATATCTTTGTAAGATTGCAAGTTGTAATTAGAAAAAACTTCATTTGTGTAATGTTTTTAAAAGAAGTTTTAATTTTTTTAACATGGTTATCATTATTTATGTCAAATTTGTTTATGAAGGCTACTAATAATATATTATTAGTGGGTTCTTGATTATTCATAATATTGCATGTAATCACATTTGTAAAAATATGGCGTAAAAATAATAATAAATAGATAACAACGTGTATTTTGTGGAGCATTGCACTCGTAAGGACGCCCCAATAAGATCCCCAACGGGGATTGGATCAGGTTTAGGGGAGCATCTCGCCCCAATGGAGCGCTCCAATAAGATCCCCATTAGGGATCGGGGCGAGTTTGGGGCGTGGTTTGCTAATTAAGTTTGGGTATGGAGGGTGGCCGCCCCACTCCAAACCCGCCCCATTGCCATTCCTACTCACATGAAGCTACTTCTTGGACAAAGAATCCAAGAAACTAGCAAGAAATCAATATTGTAAAAAGCTCAATGTAGAATTCATAAAAAGCAAATTAATCATGCAAAATTTATTCATTCTTTATGTATAGGTTGTCTATTTTATATATAAACTAACCTATATATAAATTAATCGCTGCAATTTACCAATTATTTTCCAAAACTTTTTTCAAGATTAATACATCTAGATGACCTTTCCAGCAATAGGTCTTAGATTTTGTGTCGAGGTTTATTCCATACACGATAAACTTGCTGGATGATACAGAAGCGGAGCTCTTTTTCAGTATTTTGATTTGTACGGAATACGACAATAGTCATCATATAAATTACATGTTTCGGGTATGATCTTACTCGGCTAATGATTGGCAATGAAGGCACATTAGGAGTAATAATAGAAGTTACATTGCACCTAAAAAAATTCCAGAACATCAATCGTAACTTCCTTTTTATATAATCATTATAAACCTTTGTATTCATTCAAGTGCGAATCATACAACTGACTAAATTTCTTTCCAGGTTGCAACGTGCAATTTCCCAACCGTTAAAGATGCAGCCGATGTTGCGATACCAGCTATGTTTTCGAGCATACAGGTATGCTTTTTGTTCAGCCAAAGTTTATAAAAAAGACTTGAAACTTATATAAGCTTATTATAACATAATATGCTTATATCTGCCGAAAATTTCAAAATAAGCCAGAAAAAATGGACTTATGCAACATTAACCAAAACAAACATCTCATAAGCCCATAGATAAGCTTAAACAAACACCCCGCAGTACTACTTACAAGTCCACAAAACTTGATTAAAAATGATGTGATAAAACAGAATCATCAAGAAAACAATTTATGTCCGTGTGGAGCCTGTGATGCCTTCTAGATGCATAGAAGGGTCCACACAGAGGGTTAAGAAGAATTATCAACTAAAGCCAATTAATTTGATGATGGAAATGCTGATTAGAAAGGAATTGAAGTTAATGCTGGTGATTCAAAGTTAATGCTGCTAGGCATAAACTTACTGCTGCTAGGGAAAGTTAATGCTGCTAGGCATAACTTACTACTGCTGGTTGTAAGTTAATGCTGCTAGGCTTAACTTACTGCTGAGTTACTACTGCTGGGTTACTTACTACTGCTAGTTGAAAGTTAATGCTGCTAGGCATAACTTACAACTGCTGGTGAACGTTAATGATGTTGAGGATAGTTTCATAAATACTTCGATTAAGGGTTTCATTCAATCATTTAATCGATTTCAATCTTTAATATACTCTCTAATCATAAACCCTAACTCAATTTCATCATTTATCATCAACACCCAACACACTGACGACCCTACAATTTGCTGATACTCATAATTTAGTCGCGTTTTTGACTAAATCTGCTAAAAGTGAAGGATTTGAGCAGATAGTGGATTTTCTGAATGCAAGTTTTATAAGATATGCTTTAACCGTTAATCTAACTATATATACTTCGTGTATTGAACAATTTTGGGCCACTGTCAAGGTGAAAACGGTCAATGGAGAATAGGGATGGCAATGAAACCCGTACCCGATGGGGACCCGATCCCCAAACCCGAATTGACTGGGGAATCCCCGAGTTGACCGGGGATGGAGATGAGGACGAGGAATCCCCGAATTATGAAATCGGGGATGGGGCGGGGATGGGGATAACATAAATCCCCGGCCCCGTACCCGACCCCGAACTTTTTAATGTACAAATATATATATAAATTATTTGTATATTAATACTACATGTACATGTATATGTATAAGTTAGTAAGTATTGACTAATATTATACTTGAAGTATATCTGTATGTATATGTCATATTTAATGAATCGACTACTTTTAAAATGTTAAGTACTAACTATATATTATTCAATTAATATTTTTTCTGAATACACACATTCGATCCATTTTATTTATATACTATATGTGATATTTTAGTATTTACGATGCTTTAAAGTTGAATGACATTTTAATTAATCAAACCATGTACAACGTATGCGTTCTAAGACATTATGTAGGTCAATTCTTTATATTTTCGTTTAGTTGTGTAATTTTTATGCTCAATTTATAAGGGCGAAAAATCCCCGAATCCCCGTGGGGATCCCCGATCCCCATTGGGGACGGGGATGGGGATGTAAATTGATTCCCCAATGGGGATGGGGACGGGGATGGGGATGAGGCTGAGAAACGGGGATGGGGATGGTAAATACGATCCCCGAAATTCCCCGACCCATTGCCATCCCTAGAGCCACCTAGCGAAACGTAGCTAAAGGCGAACTCTATCACTTTTCATTATCAAAAATAACTTTCAAAAATTTCTCGACATGCTACGGGTCGGTCAAACTTAGTCAACTCAAAACCTATTAAAATGACATTTATTCAAAAACACAACCACTCGGAAGGCGAAATTTCTATACCTTCCATCCAAAACTATTTTCCCGCCAAATTCTAAAAACCAAATCACCCTAAAACCCTTCCCCGCTCCTCTACCACTTCATCAACCTCGTATTAAACATCCTCACGTCTTTTCGTCACGTGTCAACAGCCCATTTGGATCGAACAACTCATCAGCACATCAACAACGGCTAAAAATCAAGCTATTAAGATCCGAGGGCTAGGAATGGGTGCTTTTTCATTCTCTTGTCATTCCTCAGCTATAAATAATGCTTGTAATAGCTTTAAGTGGGATTAGTTAGTAGTTTTTAAGTTTCAATTCCTTTGTATTATTTTTTTTTCGAGTACTGTACATTTTTCAAGTTTGCAAATCCTTTATTTTCAGTTGTACCTCTTGTTATTTCACTTGTACTTTCTATTTCTAAGCAATATAAACTAGTTGAGTTAAGTTTGTTCTTAAACTTTCAAGTAATAAGCTGTTTTAGAACAATAAGCTTGTAATAAGCTGTTTTTAGCTTATTACATTCTCTTAAGTACAAAAGTTGTTCAACACTAGTTAAAAGCTCTTTATATACTGTCTTTGTTCATTAGCATTCAATATTTTTCATTTGAACACAAGTTGATAAAAATTTGGAAGTTTTTGGAGAAATAAGCTCATCTAGCTTATTGAGTTTTAAATCCTTTGTTTAGAGGCCTAGGGTGCAATTAAGATTTGATAAAGGTCCTCACTCAACAAGAGTGACCTAGATTCAGAGACTACATTAACAGGTTTAGTTTTCATGATTTAGATTTTAGCATTTATTTAGCTCTCATGTAGCTAATTCTTTGTACCTTGTGCATAATCATGTTCATATTGTTTAATATTTAAAGGTAAAATGTCTTAAGCTGTATTAGTTAGAAACATAAGGTTCATTTTAAGTGTTAGATTCAGTCAATAATATAGTAGGATAGCTTGACAAAGTAGCTTATTTTTTACTAATAAGTTGTGGTTTAAGAGTTAAAAATAGCTTTAATAGTTTAGTTATAGTAAGAGTAGATATAAAGTTTTAGCTGTTTTAGAGTTTAATAGTTTTTTAAGTCAAAATCAGTTTAGACAGCCTTAAGAAAGTGTTGTTTGGATTAAGCTAAATATTACTTTAAAAGTCAACAAAACTCTGGTCATACCTTTTACATAGTTTGAGTTTCAACCAAGTAATGAGAGTTAACAAGTTTAGAACTATGTTTGTAGGAGATTCAAATTATTAGAGTTTTTAAAAAGATAATCACTAGAACACCGGGACAGTTTTTAAGCTACAATTAGAATTTAGAGTTTAATGTCTCAAAGCAATTTAAGTTCACTTTTGAATAATATCGGTTGAGATACATAGTTTAACTTGTGTATGAGTTTTGAGAAAAGTTTAGCCTGCATTTGAGCATTTAGCAAAGTGCATCAGCATTAGCATCAGCAGCAACAGTTAATGTTGCTGTTGCTTATAATCTTTTAAGCTACTTTTTTAGATTTCATAGTTAAAGAGTAGGATGTTAGTTTTTTAAGCACTTAAGTACTCCATTAGTTTTAAAAAATTCCATCATTTAGATTTTCATTTTAAGCTTTTAAGTTTAGCTTATTTTACCTGCAAAAAGTAGTGTAGCAGTTCACTAGAGTCTAGCTTATTTTCTTATTGGTTTCTTATTTCTAGTTGTAATAGTTAAAAACCTTTTATCTAGGTTTGCTTAATAACCTTAGGATAGCTTATTGCTAAAATTTAGCTTCTAAAGATTAAAATAAGCTTTTTAGCTTAATAGGGAAAACTAAAAACAGTAAAATAGCTAGAAACTTACACTTTTTAAGATCATTTTTTCTTGTTATATCTTGGTAGAACCTTAGCTTATTTCTTGTTAGATATACTTAGTACACATCTTAGGGTGTTTATAGCTTCTTTTAGTTTTCACTTTCATTAGTAATAATCTAGAAATAAGCCATTAACTAGAAAAGTGTTTGTTAAAAAGCCTTGTATCCTGTAACAGATTTTAAAATGCTTATTTCTAGCTAATTCAGTTTGATAAAAGTAGCAAGTGCCTTTGGTTAAAGTTGTAGAGAAAAGTCTTCTATAACTTTGTAGTTTTAAGTTTTAGTTGATTCTCACTTTTTTAGATAATGCCAAAATTAAGCTAATCCGAGGTCTATTTTGTATTTTCTAAATAGTTTAGTGTTAATCATTTAACTAAAGTGTAAATTCCCCAATATTTACTGTCATTCCGCCCTACCCTTAATTGTTCGTTTGGTACATTTCCTACCCTGTCTTTTAAGGTATATTAAAAATAGATTTTAATATTATTAATTTAGTTATAAAATTAGGTTTAGGATTTTAATTGATAAAATTAGTGCTCAATTAGTTTATAAAAATTAGGGCTTTTTGTTCCATTTGATTTCTGCACCTTTCTAGTATATAAAAACCATTTTTCCTTATTTTTCCAGTTTAATTTGTATTTTCTAGAAATTAAAATAGGTTTTAGGAATTTCTTTTTCTTAGATAAATCATAGAAAATAGAAAAATAGTTGAAATTTTTTGATTCTTTTTGTGAAAATTTTCTTTTTAAATCTAGTATTTTTGAAAAATAAAAGTAAAATTTTAGTGATAATTTTTAGAAAAAGTTTATTTTTGTTAATTCATTTTTCTTTAAAAATTCATAAAAAATAAAAAATAGTAAAAAAATTCCAATTCTTTTTCCTAAAATTTTCTTTTTAAATTTGTGATTTTTAGGCATTAAATTTGTTATTAGAAGTGCTTTAGATTTTAAATTCTCGTTTTAGCTCACGTTTTTAATTCACATTTGTTAATTTTTCATGCTAGTTAATTGATTTTAGTTTCTTTAATCGTTTCTATAGTTAAATTGGGCTATTAAATTTGTAGTATAATTCAAAAGCCAAAAATCTTTTAACCATTTTTAACTCGAATCCGAATTATCACCAAATCTCAATTCATGACTTCTTTCGAGGAATTTACGACTTCCGTGTATTAATTACTTACCTAAGTGATTAATTACTTACGTATCTTGGTTTAGTGAAAGTTTGCACTATAGAGATAAATACATAAACTTATCACATAAACCAATTTTGCGCCGTTGGCCGGGGAAGACATGAACTATTTTTGAAGAAATATTCGTTGAAGTAAAGTTTTGAAGACCTTCCATGGAAGTTATTTTGCTATTTTGTAAAAAATATAAAAAGTTCATTAATCAGATGCCTATCCGAATTTAATAAAAAGAAAAAAAAAATAAACAAATTTGGATACTAGCTATCCATCATAAACCATTCCAATAACAACAAAAACAAACGTGATTTACTTGCGAGGTACAAGGACCTTTAAGTTTTACAAAACTATGAAGGTGAGTTTAAGGAAAAGTGATTAGCTACTTTGCTAAGAAGTCAGTTGCGGCTCGCTTGTAAAACTTTTCCGCTCACTTGTGCGTACTCTTGGAGACTTATCGTGAAGCTTGTAATTAACGGTTACCAAAATATTTTTCTTCTCCTTCCTAATAAATACTAAAAAAATTTAATTCCCAAAAAAGAATCTTCTCAATCTCAAATTTTTTAATCATCTTATGTTTAATTCGGAAAAGCTAACAATATTCTTCTTATTCCTACTCTAATTTGTTTTTAATTTCTCATTTTCCTTATCTCAGATAATGTTTTAATTCTTATGGCGCCTAATCGTTCAAAATCCCTTTATGCAATCAAAGAATGTTCAACTTGTGGAAGTTGGTACACTAAAGAATGTTGTTCGATAGGAAATCTTAATGACCAGATCATTGTTCCCGTGCCCAACTCTTCTCTGCATTGTGCGGTGTGTGGAACCCCGGTCGATGGTCCGTATTGTCATGGATGTACTCTTGTACGAAAGAAATTCGATGAAGATTTGCTTGCGTATTGTGTTGATAATGGAGTTTATTCCCAAAACTTATCAAGATACTCCCGAGTCATCCTAGACAATACCAACGTTGTATAATGCTCCTCGAGCCAAGCGTTGTTGTCAAGACCCCGGTGTAAATATTCTACAAAATCACTCCACAAAATCGACCATTAATTGTTTTAATGAGTGCGGGTGATTCATTAAATGGAATTTTTGTCAACAATGCATTTGTGAATCTTGTGGAAAAGGTGTTCATAAATTCGGTACAATTGCCACCAAAAGATCCGATACATTTGTCTGAACTGGATCCGTGCTAATAATCGAAATTTTGGATTATTCCCAGCACATGATTCACAAACTCTTCCCACAACAATATCTTTGTAGTGAAAACGTGGGGACCTCATGAGACTTACCACTGCAGCCGATGAACCAAAGAGTATTTTAATTCACATTCTTCCGTTTCGACCAATTTCAACCCACCGTTTTTCCGATGTTTATCAACTCCTCCGGTAACAAGATGGAAAATGCTACAATGCTCAAAACGAACTATAGAAGCTATGCAAGATTTCTTGAAGAAGTATGATCACATACCTCATAATGAAAAGAGCATCAAGTTATTGCTTGCTGAGGAGAAATTTTTGAAGATCAAGCAAGTTGTGGAAGAAGAGCAAACTCAACCAGAGTATTTGCAAGAATTGTTGCAAAGTCTTCTTAAGGATTTACAAATCCTTAATGAAATTCAACCACTAAGGCAAGAAACTTCTAACCAAATCCAGAAAGATCAAGAAGAGAAGAGTATTGCGGAACTGCTTGCTGAGGAGAGACTTCAAAAAGCTAATCAAGCCTTAAATGAAAGTCAATCTCCTCAAGAAATGAGAATCCAAGATTTGGAGAATCGAAGCAACAGCGGGGGGTGGGGGGGTTTAGAAAGAGAAAGAATGGATGGAATGATTTATTAAATAAGATAAATCGAAAGGAGGAGATCGATATTGATTTTAGAAGGAAATGTGAAGATAAGATTTATGAGCTTAAGGATAAATTCAATGGTCTAAAGCAATGAAATTCCTGAAAATCATACAAGAACCAGAAAGAGCTAGAGAGTCTGAAGCCTAGAGCCTCGAAGTCAGAAGATTATCATTGACTGAAAAGAGTATGAAGATGATGACATAATTTGTGGATTTTAATGTCGGTTCATCCAATACGATACACACTCATCGTTTGCAAACTCGAGCCTACGGATTCACTCATATGAGAGACGGGCAATAATAAACCTACTACCGGAACGAGAAGATTAGTGTTGAGACCCTAGTTTCAAACCCAAGTGAGTCCGATGAATTGATTGGGGGAGTGGTAAATTTTGTTCCGACATCAAAGATTCCTATTACGAGAAGCCCACAGTAACATTGCTCATCTTGCCGAATTTTGCATAAAATCCCATTGAAGCTTTGTGTCGGATGCCGATGATACCGACGACGATGACGATCATGAATGACATTTTTATGTTAGATTGTGTTGAGATTGAGGAGGACGGAGAGAGATTGATCTCGACATTTCTAAGATCGTTGACATTTTCTCTTCGGAGAAATTAGTCAAAAGTTATCTTTTAATTAAAAATTAACGCTTTTAGTCTCTCTCCTCCTATTCCGATTTCTCCTATATTTTGCCCCTCCTCTACTATCCCCGTTGTGGATCTTGATTTGCTTTAGTAGAGGCGGATGTGCCTATTTTTCGGATGACTTATACTACGGGTATCGAGAGACCGTGACTCGGGAGACACTACTTTCTATTGATGATTTACCCCTTGATGACTCGATGATTCTTCCCGAGTACGAGTCATTTACTTTTGATGACGAGCCCGTGATGGCTGAAGTTAGAAGCTTTGACGAAATTAACACCAGTGAAAAACTTTCTTGATCCCGGTATATGTAAAAATGTTGTTTAAGATGAGAGGAAGATACCTCACTTTTACTACCCCGATCTTTTCTACCATTTGACACCTATCCCGAGGTTTTTACCCACATCTTACTCCACGAGGGAGTGAAGATAAAAAATTTAAACCGTGTTATTTTTGAATAATGTGCTTACGTAGGAAGAGTTCTTTAACTCTTGAGTTTTTGACCCACCCTCCTCCACCCACCCTTAATGGACATTCAGTTACCAAAAGCATATTTTCTGGGTTCCACAATTTCTCTCTGAAATCTTTTCTTCAAAAAAGTTTTTTTGAAACCTCGGAATCAAAAATGCTACGGTATAAACCTTTCATACCTATTTTGGGAGGTATCCACCTATTGGAATTTCTTCAGAACTCCACCCTCACTATTATCCTCCATAATGAACTAGTTAGGGGAAATGAGCTCAAGCTAGGGGACACTTTAATAAAAACAAGCGCTTCAGGTAGGCAACCCCATGTCTTATCCTTTTATTTTCTTTTCATTATTTCTTTGCTTCCCAAGGACAAATCATTCATGGGGCGAGTATAGCTTGTAACTCGGTTGAACAAAAACAAAGCCGTTTTAGAGATATTTTTGAGCTAACAATTAAAAATAGAGGAACTTGTCTTTTTCGTTTCTTGTTGGTTGTTTATTTGGGTTTGCTTATTTGTCTAGTTTTCACCCGATTTTGGAAGATTACGTTCCATTTGTGGAAGAACAAAAGCAATTCCCACAATTTCCATTGAATGGAATCAACAATTTTCTCATCATAAAGTGGGAAATCTCTTATCCCTTGTCTTTATCGAACTAAACACCATTCTGTTGGCATGTCCTTAGAATTTTGTTAAAGATTCTTTTGACCCTTATTTTTAACTTGTGGACAAAGTTTCATTTTATTTGGGGAAGGATATTCTTTCGATATTGATTTCAATTTCAACACCAAAAAACCTTGTTTGAACCTTTTTGAATTACCTTTTTGTGAAAAAGTGGAAATTTTTAAATTTTTGCTTACAAGAAAAGCTCAATAGAAGCTTAGTTTGGGAAAAACACCACTATTTTGTTAATCGCGTTTGGTGGAAAATAGAGTTAATTTTTATACTTGACCGGGTGAGAAAATGCCTAGCTAAGTTCTTAACCTACCCTTTTGTGGGCCCAAGCTTTCACAAATCCTATTGCGTTGGATTTTTAATAAATGTTAAGATAAGAGATGATGTAGTTTAAATATAAGTTATTTGTTTTAATCAAGGTTTATTTGGAAGAACCAAAAGCTTATATGAATGATTGTGTCTTTATTTACTACCCCACAAGCCTCGTAACACACCTAATCATACGTGCTCTTTTATTTAACTAAGTCAACCAACGTCTTTAGAAAAAGTCTTACATTTTAAAATAATTTCATTTATAATGTAAGTAAGATTTTGTTATCAAATTTATAAGTTGATTTTCTAAGTGAAAATATTCCATTCATCAAAAAAATATATTATCAAAAGAATGCCAATGAAGCATCTTCTAATGCAAAAGCATTATTTTTCGTGCCAATTGAAGCATCGCAAAAATAGAATAATAAAAGCTATATATAGTTTTTAATTCGTATGGTTGTATACATGTTGTGAGAGAGTACTCGGATAAGGGTCGCACTAAGAGGTTAAAACAATGTACGTGTAATCAAGGTTTCTTTAGGCATTCATGCAATGGGGAGCGCATCCTATGATGATATGCAACTAAGGACTTTGTATTCTTAGCTTTGTATAGGAAAAAGGTGTTGTCGCGATAACCCACAAACGTTAGCACGGAGAGGGTGTTCGAACTAAGAATACCGTTTTGAAGCGATATCCAATTTGGGAGAAAGGCCTAAGTAGGGGGTTCGAACTAAGAACAACATTCCTATTGGTGGAAAAAAAGACTAATTTTAAGTAACATTTGAAAATAAAAGAAAGGTTAAAAATTTCATTTCTCAAATCAATTTTTAAAGTTTTGTTTTCCCCCGAATCTCTTTTAGCTTTGAGTCGAGATTTATCTTGTTATTAACATTTAAGCTCACAAGGCTTGAGTTTAAGCATAGATGGATTTTCAACTATAATGATAATGTTGATCTATGGTTAAGTTGAAAGAGTGCACACAATCCTTAATCATTAATTTTATTTCTTGGGAGTAAAAGTTCACAAGTTATAAGTATAAGAGCTTAACCAATTTGGACTTATATTGACAATGATCTGTTTAATAATTTTGTTTAGTCCTAGTGAAAAGTCATAGGAAGAAACGAATTTTCCTCTTTTGTGCTCTATTAAATCCGGGAGTAACCTATTTCCATCAATGACATAAAAGTTGCAAAGTTGCAATGAATTGCCATTAATGTGTTTCCATGAGATAAAATGTTGATAACAAAAGCTAAAAGTTTTTAAAAGAGGGTGATTCATAAAAGTGAAAACAAGGGCTTTTGGAAACTTGTTAAGTTACAAAAGTGTACACTTGATAAAATTGCGATGAGGACAACGCAACCTTATTGGTTGGGGAATATTTTGATAATGCCTTAATTTATATATAAATTTACCGGGATTTGCCAAATAAAAGCAAGAAAAAGCCAAAAGATAGAAAAACGTTGCTTTTGTGTCTGTTGTGCAGGAAAGGATAATAAAGACAAAAGTGAGCAAAATCAGTCAAAACCGACAAGAAACGGAAAAGGCAAGACAAGAGTGAAGAATGAAAGCCAAAATCAAAGCCGGATCAGCCCGATACAGCAAGAAAAGAAAGCCAATGAAAGTCAAAGGACCAATGTTGACAAGTTTTCAAAGATCAAGGGCTCATTTGAATGTTTTAAGTTCAAGGGACCAAAGTTGCAAAAAGATAAAAGTTGGTTATTAAAAGGAAAGAGGAAGTTATCAACTACAAGGGCTAATTATGTCAAGATCGAAAGTTGTTTTTACACTACATCTCAAAGTTAGAAACGGAGGGGCCATTTTTGCAACATTTCCAAACATTCAAAACACAACACGCGGGGCAAATTTCTATAACCACCATCCAACGATTTTTCCCGCCAAAATTCGTAAAAAACCAAATCACCCTAAAACCCTTCCCTGCTCCTCCAAGCTCAATCTAACCTCGTATTAATCATCCTCCACATCATTGCGAACACGTGTCAACCCCTGATTGGATCGAACACCTCATCAGTCATAATCAACGGCTAAAAATCAAGCTATTAAGATCCGAGGGCTAGGAATGGGTGTCTTTTTCATTCTCTTGTCATTCCTCAGCTATAAATAAGCTTGTAATAGCTTTAGAGTAGTGAGTTTTAGTTAGTAGTTTTTAGAGTTTCAATTCTTCAGTTGTATTTTTTTCGAGTATTGTACATCTTTCAAGTTTGCAAATCCTTTATTTTCAGTTGTACCTCTTGTTATTTCACTTGTACTTTCTATATCTAAGCAATATAAACTAGTTGAGTTAAGTTTGTTCTTAAATTTTCAAGTAATAAGCTGTTTTAGAACAATAAGCTTGTAATAAGCTGTTTTTAGCTTATTACATTTTCTTAAGTACAAAAGTTGTTCAACACTGGTTAAAAGCTCTTTATTATACTGTCTTTGTTCATTACATTCAATATTTTCATTTGACGCAATTGATAATAATTTGGAAGTTATGAGAAATAAGCTCATTTAGCTTGAATTGAATTTAAATCCTGTTGTTTAGAGGGCAAGGTGCCATTAGGATTTTTGATTGGAAAGGTCCTCACTCAACATTAGTGACCTAGATTCAGAGACTACATTAACAGGTTTAATTTCATGATTAGATTTAGCATTATTTAGCTATTCATGTACTTAATTCTTTTGTTTACCTTGTGCTTAATCATGTTCATATTGTTTATATAGTTTTAAAGTTTAAAATTGGCTTTAATAGCTGTATTATTGAAGAAACATTAAGGTTTCAATTTAGTATGTTAGATTTTTTCCCTGTCATATAGTTAGTAGGATAGCTGACAAAGTAGCTTATTTTTACTAATAAGCTGTAGGTTTAAGAGTTAAAATAGCTTTAATAGTTTAGTTATAGTAAGAGTAGATATAAAGTTTTAGCTGTTTTAGTGTTTAAATAGTTTTTAAGTCAAAATTAGTTTAGACGGCTTAAGTAAAGTGGTGTTTGGATTAAGCTATATTTGACTCTAAAAGTCAACAAAACTCTGTCATAGCCTTTTACATAGTTGAGTTTAACAAAGTAATGAAGATTTAAACAGGTTTTAGAACTTAGTTTGTAGAGATTCAAATTTTAGAGTTTAAAATGATAATCACAACACCAGGACAGTTTTAAGCTAAATTAGATTTAGAGTTTAATGTCTCAAAAGCAATTTAGAGTTCACATTTGAATAATATAGGTTAAGATACATTTAGTTAACTTGTGTATGAGTTTTGAGAAGAAGAAGTTTAGCTGCATTTGAGCATTTAGGCCAAGTGCATCAAGCATTACATCAGCAGCAACAGTTAATGTTGCTGTTGCTTATAATCTTTTAAGCTACTTTTTAGATTTCATAGTTAAGAGTTAGGATTTAGTTTTTAGCACTTATAGTACTCCATTAGTTTTAACAAAATTCATCATTTAGATTTCATTTTAATAAGCATTAATTTAGCTTATTTTTCCCTGCAAAAGTAGGGTAGCAGTTCACAGAGTCTAAAGCGTATTTTCTTATTAGTGTCCTTTATTTCTATTGAAATTTTTAGAAATTTCTTTTATCTTGGTTTGCTTAATAACCTTAGATAGCTTATTGGCTAAAATTTTAGCTTCTAAAGAAGATTAGAAATAAAAGCTTTTTAGCTTAATAGGAAAAGCTTAAAAACAGTTATAAGCTGAAACTTACACTTTTTAAGATCATTTTTCTTGTTATTCTTGGTAAAACTTAGCTTATTTCTTGTTAGATATACTTAGTACACATCTTAAGCTTTATATCTTCTTTTGTTTTTCATTTTCATGTAGAAATAAGCTAGAAATAAGCCATTAACTAGAAAAGTTATTAAAGCCTTGTTTCTTAACAGAATTTTAAAATGCCTTATTTTCTTAAGCTTATTTCAGTTGATAAAAGTAGCATGCCTTTGTTAATGTTAGAATTAATCTCATCTATATAACTTGTAGTTTTTAAGTTTTAGTATGATTCTCACTTTTTAGATAAGCCAAAATAAGCTGAATCGCGAGGTCTATTTTGTATTTTCTAAATAGTTTAGGGTTAATCATTTTAACTAGAGTGTAAATTCTAGACAGTTACCCCGCCTACCATTTTCTTTCCTTAATTACACTTTCTACCCTGTCTTTTTAGGAAAAATAAAATAGGTTTAATATTTTTTGTAATTAGTTTAATAAAATTAGGTTTAGGATTTTAATTGATAAAATTAGGGTTCAATTAGTTTATAAAAATTGGGCATTTTTGTTCCATTTGATTTCTGCACCTTTCTAGTATATAAAAACCATTTTTCCAGTTTAATTTGTATTTTCTAGAAATTAAAATAGGTTTTAGGAATTTCTTTTTCTTAGATAAATCATAGAAAATAGAAAAATAGTTGAAATTTTTTGATTCTTGTTTGTAAAATTTTTCTTTTTAAATCAGTATTTTTTGTTGATTTTTTGAATGCACACACCATAAAGTATGCTTTAACCGTTAATCCCACTATATATACTTCGTGTATTGAACAATATTGGGCCACTGTCAAGGTGAAAACGGTCAATGGGGAACAGCAGTTACAAGCCCTAGTAGATGGAAAGAATATCATCATAACTGAAGCAACTGTAAGAAGAGATCTTCAACTGGAAGATGCTAATGGTGTTGATTGTCTGCCAAATGCTACAATTTTTGAACAGCTTACACTCATGGGGTATGAAAAACTTTCATAAAAGCTTACTTTCTATAATGCATTCTTCTCTCCCCAATAGAAATTCCTTATTCATACCATTTTGCAATGCCTAAATGCTAAGACTACTACATGAAATGAATTTAGTAACACTATGGCTTCTGCAATTATCTGTTTAGCCACAAACCAAAAGTTCAACTTTTCCAAGTATATTTTTGAAAGCATGGTGAAGAACTTAGATAATGCTGTTAAATTCTTGATATATCCAAGATTTGTACAAGTCTTTTTGAATAATCAACTAGAAGGGATGGCAACTCACAACAGGATTTATATTGTACCCTCTCACACAAAGAAGATTTTTGCTAATATGAGAAGGCAAGGAAAAGACTTTTCTGGTAGAGTAGCACCATTATTTCCAACAATGGTGGTTCAAGCTCAAGAAGAAATGGGTGACGATTCAGCTATGCCAACTGATCCCCATTATGCACCCATCATTACTCAACCTTCATCATCTTAACCATAAAGGAAACAAAAATCTAGGAGGCCTAAGGAGAAGGACACTCGGGTACCTTAGTCTAGTGTTCTTAGTGATCCTATAAATGTAGCAGATGAGGCTGTCACTGAGGAGCCTAGTATGAAACTTAAGGAATTGATGGATTTTTGTACCAAATTGCAACAAAGAGTGCTTGACCTGGAGAACACAAAGACTGCTCAAGCTCAGGAGACTACAAGTTT